>VZUA01081630.1:15780-27993 GCA_013401035.1 Horornis vulcanius | reverse complement strand
CTCTGGAATAATCACCCCGAATAAATGGGAAATAATAACTTCATGAAGTTGAAAATTGAGCAGTTTATGGGAAGAGGTAGCCAATGTAGTTGTGTACAGTAATCTAGGGAACCAATCTCAAGCACCTGAGAGGCTCTTTCAGTTTCATGCTCTTCTAAGTGTCTAAAATAAATTTTAATCTAGACGCTGGGAAAGAAGAAAGAATTTAAAAGGTGTCTTTTCCATGTTATCTCATTCTCCAGCACATGCTGTAGTTATTTATAAATGTGTAACTACCAGCTGCCTTTTCTCACAGTTTTTTTTTCTCTCAAAAATACTCTGATAAGCAGCAAACAAGGAACAACCACAGGACTACAGGCATTTGTATGTAACTATTTATCTTCAAAACCAGTACAGCATAAAAAAACATGAGAAGCAAATTAATAGGATTTCTTATGAACTTTTGGATTTCTTTTTCACTNTGGAAATGTAGCAGCAGTTTCTGTGATTGATGAATATGGTAAAAAAACAGAAAAGGGCACTCTGAAAATAACTCCCTGCAGCAGGGATTAGGTTTAAAGTCCTCAAACATTGTGTGTATCCATCACACAAAGAAATGCAGGTTTTCAGCATTCTTTACTGACTAAATAGAGAAAAACCATGTTTTTAATTCTACAACTGTGGAATTGCTGCTTCCATGTGTGCTTTCGCACATTCTGACTGATGTACTCACTCATATCAGAACTTCTGTAACATGGTTTTCCCCGTATGAATGGGAGAGTTACTTTTTTGATAAATGCTGGTCGGAAAAGAGTCAATTTATGATGTACTAAAGTTTCATTTCACCTCTGATATCAGAAGAACATTAAATTAATCTACAATACTGTAAATGTAAGATATCAAGGGGATAGTAAAAAATAACACAAATTGATTTTTTTTAAAAATAATTTGATAAGTGAAAGACAATCCATAAAATGTAATTTGAGTACAGCACATTATGCTTTTGGAGGTCTCAGTGTGCCTTCTAGAGGCTAATCTTCCCAGAGCATTGGGAGTAATCAGAAAGTTTTTCTTGTTAATTAACCCTTTTTTTGTAGTACTTTGGAACATTTTCTAGTGTAGTAAAAATTTATTGTATTTCACTCTGTTATGAAATGCCCCTGAGCAATATTAATCATGAGCACATGGAATACATATATACTTGTATTTTTCCAGAAAAAGCAATTAGGATGTTTAACGTTAAGCTATGTTTTATTTAACAGATTTATCTATGTTTTTATTCAGGGAATTACAAAGTACAACGCTGGGATATTCACAAACATGACTTTCTTGAATCTGCTCCTGGTTTGGGAATGTTTGTGACTGTCACAAGTCCTTCTGGTGAGGTAAAAATGCTTTATTTAGGATTTAGGACTTGACTACTAGCACCGGTCAAGTACTTGACTACTAGTACTATCTAAAAGATAAAAGACAGTTCTGGGGAGGAAGTATATCTACAGTCTACCGGCTAGATCAGCATTTTGATGCTGAAAGATAAAAGTAAAAAGAAATTATGATATTTGAGAATTATGTGTTTGGACAATTTTAGCATTACTGCCAGATTTGAAAAACACTGTTAATAAGAAGGATAAGTGACAACTGAGAAAACAAGTTAAATTAAAAATAAAACCCCAAAATTCACTAATGAAGTAAAATGGTACAGAACGTACTCGAGCAGCAGAAAGGAGCGCTGATGATAAACAAAACCCAAAGTCAAGGTCCCCGTGAGGCTGCTCATAGCCCTCGTGCAGAGCAGCTGCCTGAGCTGCCATGAGGTCCTGAACCTTTCCAGCAATGGACAATTTATTTCCCTGCTAGACAAGGTCTCAGTATTCAAACTTTGAATACTTTAAATGGCATTGGCTTTTGTATATTGCAAAATTCTGTAATATTTTAATGCTCACAGTGAGCTAAAATTACTTTCCCCTAAATCTGTTCTGAAATCAGGATAAATTTAATGATGTCAGAGGCTTAATTGATTCCTTTTTGCATCCAATTCACAGCCCTGCTTCTTGATTTTTTTATTGGAGTTATAAATTACAATCCCAACGGATATATCTAAATTGCAGGTACTGTTGTCAAAACTGTACGGGCCACAAGGGACTTTTTCTTTTACATCCTACCTCTCTGGGGAGCATATCATCTGTTTCCAGTCTAACTCCACAAGATTTGCAGTGATTGCAGGAAGTAAACTGGTAGGTGCATTTCCTAAATATTCTTTGTTATAACAGTATAAATCATTTAACCAACAGCAGAGATTTCAAACTGGATTAGAAGTTGGTCTAACTCCAAGCAGATAATTCAACATTTTTAGCGGTTAAAGAAAGCAAACATAGAATTATGCAGATGAAGCAATAAAAAGACTGTCTCCATATTTAAAAATTTAGCATTCAAGAGGCAGGACTAGGGACAGAGAGATTTAATGTCTGTATTGTGCTTTGAATGTGAAAGATTCTGATCAATAAGAGCAACTAATTTGGATCAAAAAGCCAAATATGTAAGATTGACTAACACAGGTCTTGTCAGAAAGATATTCCATGTATTCACTAACTTAAATTGGATTCCTAATGAAAATAGAACATTTCATGATATTCAAATGAAGAATATGTCAGCATTCTTGTTACTGCATACTACCAGCAATGTTGATTCTAATGCAGATTTGGGGAAAAAAAAATCAGAGGTGATACCATGGCTCTACTGATTGCAGCAAAAAAAATCACAAATACTGTTTTGAAATTTTATGCATTTGCTGCTTTCCAAAACCAGAAGAGAATTACTCTCTCGAGTGGTTTGGGATTTTTTCTCCTCAGCTGACGGCAAAAGCATTAAATAACCAGATAAATATTAACATCTCCTAAATGTGCTAAGGCAGGCTAAATCTCATCCTAGCTGTGCACTTTGGAAACATGTAGATAACACAGAAATAACAGTACTGGAGTAGGATTATTATGCTGGAATAACAAGGTGTTCTTACAGGATGATTGATAGAACTTAATGGAAATTTAATCATATATTTTGCAAAAACAATTAGGTCTAATCATGAAAGAAAAAAAAAAAAAAAAAGGGGAGTTTATCAACTAGAGAGAGTAAGGGGAGAAAGCTTTGGTCAGTCACAGTTAAATATGCACCATGAATGTGATCCTGAGGATGTGCAGGTGATTTTTATCTGGTATAGATGGGGTGTATTAACATTTTTTTTTATATGATATATGCACCATGTAGAATTCTGATCATCTTATATAAAAGAAGCCAAGAGATGCAGGGAAGGAGAACATTAATATCACAAACATTAAATAATGTTGTTTGAGAACACAGAAATTAAAAAAAAGGAAAATATTGTAGTTTTTAATTATATCTAGAGGAATAAAGACCACAAAAGGAAAACCAGTCTTTAGTGAAGGTAAATCTCTAACTGTTCTTCGTAAAAACCAGATGGTTATCCGAACTCTTTCAAACAAAAATATAGAAATTAACAAGGTTGTGAGATGGATTTCTACCTACACAGTTAGGTAACTTCAAGGCAGCTGAAAGAAGATACACTCTTCATTTGTGGCTGATCTCTGGGCAGACATAACTTCTACTATGGTAATATCAATTTCTAGGGTTTTGAAGATTATTTGTTTGGCTAAAACATTTTTATTTTCTCTTAGGTACTAACTGGCTTCTAGGAGAAGTTTCTCCTACTAGTTTTAGTAGAATTTTTCATTCATGCCAAAATAAATTGCATAACGTTGCAAGTTTCATTCTTCTCTCTTCTTTCCACGGTTCTGTTGCTTGGCTGGCTTGAGGTATTGTTGCTATAGATCATACAACAGCCTGGAGGATATTAGGAGATATTCCAACTTGGATAAATAATGTGAAGAAAACAGTATGTGAGGGAACCTAGAAGTGTATTTGTAAAAAGCCTCCAACAGTACTATTAAAAATAGTAATTTCTGCAATATTACAATCAAATGTGAAATATAATGAGCAGTTCTTTCTTTCTTTAACAATTTTGGGCAATTGAATCAATATTAGCATAAAATAATGCCCTAACATTAGTGAATTTAGGTAATTTTGTATAACTAATTTAAAAATAAAATTGAAACCCTTTAAATTTTCCACCTGATTCTAATTTTAGGAAGGATTTTTAAAAGCAATTAAAACTATTTTCCTGCAATGTTCTTAAGGGGAAATTATCCATTGTTTCATTTTTATTCCAAGGAATTTTAAAAAACAGAACATAGTGTAATGAGAACAATTTTTTCTGTTGGCAGCGTATCCACTTGGACATCAGAGTTGGGGAACATTTTTTGGATGAATCTACTATTCAAGCCAAAGACAAAGTGAATGAAGTTAATGTCAGATTAGAGCATCTAATTGAGCAAATTCATCACGTAACCAGAGAACAAGACTATGAAAGAGTATGTATGTCCCCTAATGGAAATATTAAAATATTGTACATAGGCTTATTGATTTATAAAGTATTATGAGGTTTATTATCCAATTGCAGCGGTATTTTTAACATTAAAAAATCAATAGATATTTAACCAAATAGTCTCTATTACCTTGCAAAATATTTTTAAGTGGTTATATAAAACTAATTAATCACTCTGGACTCATGCTTGTAGCCACAGGTGTTATTTCATAGCAGCAGGTGCTGTTTTAAAGCAGGACTTTCCAAGCAGAGTTTTCTTGGTCAGACTCAGCCACGGCAGCCGAGCTGGTGGCCTTGTGGGTGATGCTGCCAGCTGCTGTTTCCACGCTGCCCTGCATGCACAAACTTTATTGAATGGGGAAGGAAGTGACTGAGTGTATATTTATATATCCCCATGAAGGCAGACATGAAGCCCTTCTTCAAACAAGTGTACACCAGTCACTGTTCTATATGCATGCATATGTATGCATGCAAACTGTGTTTGAAATATATCAACTAGTTACCCAAAACCAGAAATTTGGCTGCAAAAGGGCTCTTGATAGCAACATGGAGGTGACTGTAAACCTAAACAGGTTAAAATCTGTACTAATAGAATGTGTTTAGCACAATACATCTTCTGTGAACAAGGGAAGCTCTGTTTGCCTTCCTGCTTCAGGATGCAGTGTGTCTGCTTCTCAGTTTTGATTTGTGAAAATATCCACCATACAGATAAGTATAAACCTTCATTTTTATCCACACGGAAAAATGTTTCTGTTCACCACTATGCAGAAGAGGGATGCTTTCCTAGTTAACATGAAACATACAGATGCCAAAAGGTAATGATGCTTTTCCTTTATTTTCTAGGAGCGTGAAGAAAAATTTCGGAAAACAAGTGAAGAAACCAACAGCAATATTTTGTGGTGGGCTATAGTACAAACACTAATCCTCATCTCTGTTGGAATCTGGCAAATCAAATCTCTCAGAGACTTCTTTATATCTAAGAAGCTTGTTTAAGTTCTATAAAGTCAATGCAAAGATTCAAAAATTGCACACCTTGTAACTCTGAACATCCAAAGAAACCCTGCACCTATGAGAAAATTGCTTGCATAGAACTCTAAACCTTCTCTCATCTTCTGCTCTGATTCTAAATCTGGTTTCTCCAGCTAGGTCAAAACCTCTGTCATCCCCTTACATTTTACTCCTTGAATCCCATCTTTTATAATTTTTTTCCCCTCTCTACAGATGTAAAGCTAAATATAGAAGGAGTCAGTGACAAAGTCAGCATTTAAGTTCAGTACTTAATGAAGAACGTTTAATTCCAGTTAAATCTAGAATAGAAATCTAAAATAAAGTTCCCTAAGATTTTAAATTACTCTGCTTGCTGAGTAATCTGATTTGGCACTACCATGAACATTTCAGCACTTCAGACTGACTAGGAATCAGATAGTAAACAGGGAAATAATTACATCCCCTGCAGTGTTGAATTGGTGAGAGTGACTTGAACTCAATCTATATGTGTGTAACACCTAAATATAATTGTGAATACTTTCTTGTAAAATATTCAGAGTTTGAACTGATCAGTAGTGGCAGCAATTACCATAGAAGAGGGAGACCCAGACAAGCAATTTAGAATTACACTTACTTTTTACTTCCAGAAAAGCCCTAAACATTAGGCTATAGAATTGATGATGATCAGATGCTTCCCACAGTTTTTTACATAAATTATAGTCTTTATGAAGTATGCCAAAGTAAACCAAATTATAGGTATCTTGGTAAACAATGCCAATTTTATTTTAGTTCATTCCTGCACTAAATGTTTCTGTGTTGAGAATTTTTATAATTTTAATTATTTACCAACTTCAATATGACTGGCTACAGAAATTACCAGGTTTTGACTTAATTTTCCATTTCACTTATTGCAGCTTAGTTGCATATAGTTGCATATATCTTTATACCCTAATTTAGCTAGCTTATGTACAAATAGCAGTGTAACTACAGTATCATACAGTGACAAGTCAAAGGCAAAAGTCCAGATAATTAGCTTGACAAAGCAGCAGTAGTAGTAGGAAGGAGTTGGAGGTGATTGCATACAAACATGGAAGTTGAAGTTTCTAGACCATTGTGACAGCAGAATATTGTGGTTTGTTTTTCTACCCATCTTCTCAGACCCTTTCTAGTTTAAAATGTAGTGAAAGGTGAAATATCTGTAGACCAATTATTGTTCTAAAGGCACTACTTTCTTTCTCTTTTCTATCTTCCCACCTGTTGTTTTCTTTAGCAAGGAAATGACATTTCCCTTCAAGTCTCCTTACATTTCCAGCATGGGAATTAAAACACAGCTGGTAGTATGTGAGAATCAATAAAATTGATATAAAGTAGAGACAGAAGACAATGTCCCAGTGTCCAAATCAATCCAAATAAAATCTCATAAAGCTACTCACTGCATTGTGTCCTATATTTAAAAATTTGGATACTTCAGAGGTGCCAGTTGGAATGACCAGTAAGTAAGAGTTATTAAATTAACTTTTACAGAGTACTCACTCACAACATGTCTTGTAATAACATATTTGGTGGTGGGTAAGAAGGAATTATGTGTTAAAGCCATATGGTATATGAAGTCAACGAAGAAAGTAATAAAGTGTTGTGACAAGACTGTGGTTCAGACTTTAGCTGATACTTAGTGTAAGGCTCCTAACCACATCCCAATGACAAACAAAACTCATTTCACTTGCAATACACTCCAGCTGGTAATCCAGGACAAGCAACATTTCAGAATTTATAAAAGAGCTGATCATGTTCCACCATATTAATTAGGTCTATACTCAAAGAGTATAGACTCAGCACTGGGACTTGGGAGTCTTGAATGTAACTTGTGATTACTTAATTCTTTACTACTACTACTACTGGTACTACTATTATTAATAATAGTATTCATCATCATATCATCACCATCTTTTCTTTTATGAAATGTTTTCAGTCTCCTTCAAGATTTTTAATTAACTCCATAAAGCAGAAGCTGACTCACAGCTCCTTTGGGAAGCACTTTGGGGGCAGAAGCCTTTGTGAAGTTAAAAGCTTCCTCTGCAGTTTGTGGCTCCAGCATACCCAGAGCTACAGCCTGCACTACAACTAGGTCTGTAAGGGGCTTTCTCCCTAAATTTTCCTCAATTCATTGCTAGTAAGAAATGGGGTCTATATACATTTTTTTTTTTCCTAAGAAGTGAACATCAAATCTCTTTGTTTTGCTCTTTTTCCACAACAGAAGATGCCATAGCAAACCTTAGATAGTGAATTAACAAACTTCCTGGATTCTTGGATTTAAGAGTGAAATCCACAACTGTTTTGTTTGTTTTTCTTTCCCATCTGCTGACCCAGGAGGAGAGCGCAGGGCGGGGCTGCTGCTGAAGCCCCTTCCCGGAGCCGTGGGTACAGTTCAGTTCCCCACGTTTGGGGACGGCAGAGGGATTTTCTTAGAGCACCGTCTGTGTGGGCACCGCTCCAGTTTGGTCGTGAGGCCAGAAAAACCAAATTTTGGGGTGTGTGTAAGGACGAAGCTCTGCCGCCCTGAGGCCCCGCGGCGGGAGGGGCGCGAGGCGCTGCCCTCAGGGCCGCCTCAGCGGGCGGGAGTGGCGGGGACGCGCCCGCGGGGCTCGGCTTGAGGCCGAGCGGCTCTGCCCCAGCCCCGGGCCGCCGCCGGGCCCTCCTGCCCCGCTGCACCATGGCCGTGCTCGCCTTCTGCAACTCCTGCCTGTCCGAGCCCCGCAACCCCACGCTGCGGTTCTCCCTCACCAGCTGCGGCCACGTTTTCTGTGATGTTTGCCTGAAGAAAGGTAATGGCCGCTGGGGCGTGCCCGACGGGGCGGGCTGTGCTGGCGTGCGCGCATCCACCCCAAACATTGGTATTTCTGACCCGATGTGGGAAAAAAGAAAGCCCTGAGCGTTTTCTCGAATGTTGCTGATAAGCCTTTCCAATCATTCCTGTTGATTTGCTTTGAACAGTAAAACCCGTCTGTGTCCACCTCCAGGTGGATGTGGCTTTGTGGGCAAGCCTTGGGCACAGGCAACGGAGGCTTCAATAAAACTGGATTCTGGATGCTTATGATCCGTAATTTTCTAAAAAAACCCCAACAACCCACAAATAGATTGCCTCCTGTTCTGGCCTATTTGGGAAAAATAATAGTTTTTCCTTTGTGAAAGAGCAATTAAATTCTACCCCAAAACTGTAGGATTTGTTTGGGGTAGGTTTTAAGTTAGTTTTAATAAATTTTAAGGCTCAGTTCCTGAAAACTTTCAGCAGCATGAGGGAAGATTGGAGATGATGTTTTGAAACTCTTGTGGTAGGTACAATTCCAGAGTCATATTCTGGGACTCCTGTGATGTTCTTGGACAAAGATATGTGGGAAAGACAGAGAAAAATGGAATTGTTTTTCAAGAGAAAAACAATGCAGGAGACAAATATTAATGTTTTTCCCTTTAACATCATGCTAAATGCCCTGGTTTTTGTAAAGGCACAGAGAAGAAATGATCAATCTATATTTCAGAACTAAAGACTTTTGACTAGATGTTTTCACAGGGTTGCTATTGAGGATCATGAAGAGCAGCCTCTACAGCTTGCAGGCTCCTGGAACATGAACATCTTCCTATTCTGCTCATAATATTGTTTGGCAGAAAAATGTGTGTGAGATTATGTATCTTTTTGCAGTGAATTCAGTAGTAATGACAATGCAAGGTTAAAAATGTATTTGATGATGTTTTTAAACATGGATCCTTAGAATCTTCAGAAAGGTGGTAACTAATAAAATTATCAGTTATAAATATTGAAATAATGTGCCTTTGCTGTAGATATTTTCCAATATGTTTGCAAATGATCAAAGAGTTTAAGTCATAAAGTTTTAAAAAGTAATTTTATTGTTTTCTCACTGGAGGAATTCAAAAGGTAAAATTACTGATTCCTTGACCTTTAGGTTTCATATATTTTCGTGGGAGTACCCAACTGTGCCCCAGTCTAAAAGCAATAGATCAGATTGACTGTAAGTCATTTGTGTACTTAAGCATACATTTAATTAAACCAGGCAAGTAGTCCTATTTAAATCAAGTGTACTAAAAGTCACCTGCATTCTGTGACACTAATGATATTCATAAAATCATTTACGTGAATGCTTATTTACAGGAGTAAGACCTGATGACATTCACACACATTTTTCCTGAGCAGCTCTGTGTAATGGTTAAAGAATCAAATTCTTTATTCATGTTTATTCATACTTCTTGTATAACCTGCAGATTTCTTCTACAAGCTCCAGAGGTTCAGGCATCACATTCTATTGACAAAGTATTCAATATATATTCAGTTTGATCTATATTTTAAATGTGTCTTTACCTTGCAGGCAAAAAAGAGGAATGTTTGATCTGTAGAAATGCTTGTCGTACCCTAGTCCTTTCAAAAGAGGTAAATCAAGCTTTAGTTTTGTTGCATTACCTTAATGTGTGGTTTGCTTAACAGGTAAACTGTTTGCATTAAAACATATTTCCTTTTTTGTTTTTGCCAACTGACATGAATATTTACTGATAATAGGTTGCTAAACTTAGATACTTAGGCACTAGACAGCTCAGCTTTTTGTTGTATATATTCCTTCAAGTTGAAGCCTATGGACACTTTCTAGATTTTCAGGTACTGCTAGACTGTAAATCGTTCTAAATTTTCCAAGAAATTTGGCTGGTTACTGTGTAACATCAGTAACCACGTTTAAAAATGTGGAAAAATGTTTATTGATTTTGGCATTTTTACATCACAGCAAATGAACTGTAATGAATTATTTCATGTAATGGACTGAATTGAAAACCTGCATGGTGGCTCAGCAGTGTTTTCAAGTGGATTAGGGTTTTTTTCTCTGTTTTCTCTTAAGCTTAACTGTTTTCCATGTGGCTATTTGATTAAGAAAGGGTCTGAAATATTGTTGAGAATTCTTGTTATTCACTGGAATTAAGAGCTTTTAATTCCCCTTCTTGATTAATCATTAGGAATATTTAATTTTGCCATTTCTCCGAGGAGCAATCTTCTCTTTAGCTGATTTCATAAATAGATTGTGAAAACATTAATATTTTTGTAGACTGATCCCTACCTAAGAGATAATGCCTTATAAGGATAAAAGAGAAACACTAAAAACATTTAATAAAATTCAATGCAGCTAAACATGAAGTCCTGCTAGGAATCTTGCACATTGAACAAGACAATGCTACTAAAAAAATTGCAACAAAACAGCAAAATGCAATTATAATACAAAGGAACAATGCACACAGTAATCAAATATGAAAAAAAAAATCAAAAAGCCCTTCATCAAAATTCTAAAGGGCATATTATAATATGCTTTCAATATCAACCTATTGTTGCTGCAAAATTTGTTATTAATTTCAGTCAAAGAATAATTTAAGTTACCAGGGACCTCTGGATATCATCTTGTCCAGCACCTTGCTCAAAACAATGTTAATTTTTAAGTTATGTCAGTCTTAAATTGCACCATTTCAGCAGAACTTGATAATTTACTTCAAAAACACAGAATGAATTGACAAATGCAATGATTGGGATACTAACAAAAATATTAGATGTTTCATTAGAACCTGCCACTGCTCTGGAGGACTGGAAGGAAGCAAATTACCATATTCTTTAAAAAAGACATTAATGATGATTGCTTATCCTTGATTAAGAACAGATAAAATGATTGGAATGATAATTAAAGATGCATATAAAAAAGTCATGGCTCTGTAATTCAGGAACCTGAGTGGAAATATACCTGGTAAGCTTTATGAGCTTGATGCTGTGGAAGAATTCCCAATGAGGAGGAGGTCCTATAAATGTGTTGGAACTGCTAATTAAATTGTATGTTGGGGTAATCAACATGTACACATTAAATATTCTCATCTTTACAGTAATGCATTTTTGTCACCTTTATGTCTTCCTTCTGTGTCTCTTGATCCCCACTTGCTTATCCCCAGAGGATGGTTAATGTTATGATAAATCAGAATCTGGCTGTTCAGTATTTTGGAATATCACAGGAACATCTGCTACTCCTCCATGCAGCACATAAAATACAAACAGTGTTATACAAATCTTTATTTAAAAGAGTTTTTACATCAGCATGAAGATGGTTGGGTTTTATTTTTTTCAAATCTGATTGGTACTTAAACCAAGATCATGGCTTTGATAGAACCCTAAATAGATTGCAAGAGCTTGACTCCTATGAATGCATTTCATTTAAAGAAATTGAATGTATTTTTGTGAATATCTTAGTTTTTCAAGATGGAATATTATTGTCTTGTTTGTATTTTCTTTACTGAAATACCATAGGTAGGTTAACTGTGCTGTCTGTCTGCTTTTTCCATCTGTCTGCTGGAAATTTTTGAATGCTTTGGCTAATGTCAACCAAATGCAAAATTGCAGAGAAAGTGTCAAATACAATTATTTACCTCCTGTGAGTTCTATAATAATTAGTAGCTGGGGAAAGCAAGGAAAAACAATTTTCCTAAAGCATTCACAGCTCTGCAGTGAGCAAACAGTGCAGGCCATCATCAGTTTCTGCACAGGACATCCCAGTAGCTGATATCACAATATGGGAAACAGAAGGTACAAATTATTGCAAATCCAAGTTGTTGATTTAGCTCCTTGCACAATTAGTTTTCAGACATAAGAGACTCAATTGCCCTTTATTGTTAAAAAGATATAATTTAAGCACACACTGAAAATAGGTTTGGCTGTTGTTTAATCTTGGATATTTGACTTTATACTAGTGTTAAGATATTTTTGG
>VZUA01081620.1:22443-45917 GCA_013401035.1 Horornis vulcanius | reverse complement strand
CTTAGTCTGTGATGTGTGCTTCAGTTGTTGGGCTGAGCCTGCTCAGTACCCTGTAGGAACATGTACCAGAGGATGAGTTTTATAGCTCTGACTTAACAGCAGTCTGGGGTTTAGTGGTGGATGGTGTGAAATTACTTGCAGTACTGCTTTGGTAGTTAAATAATAGCTTAAGTTAATAAGCTAATAGCTAAAGATGCAAAATATAGTAGCCCCTAAATGTATACCAGTAATAGCTCAGTGTATGTAACAGAAAAGAAAGTGTTTCTTAACCCCATTTCTGGATTTAGCAAGCTTTTCAGCTCTTCTGTGACATCCCATTAGTATCACAGGCAATGGGCAGGGCCTGATGTTAATATTTTTAAATATACGATTTTGATATAGCCACAGTATGTGAGTTATGAGTAGCTAATGAAATGTATTTGTTATAGGAGTAGCAAGGTTCCTATTCAATTCAAGCCTTGAGAATAGCTCTGTTACTGCTGTTACTACTGTACTTAATGTACATAATTTCCAAAAAAAAAGAGCCATAGTTATGACTTGTACTGTAATGAACAATGAATGGTACTGAATAATCAACTTTATTTGAACAGGTTTTGATGCTTACAGAGGTTCACCTTCATTAAGTAATGGCAACTATGGCCAGCTACAGTTTCCTGGTAGAGATTATGCTGGAATGCCATATTCTCAGAGGGTAAGTATTGACTCTATTTCCAGTAGCTTTCTACTGTACAGGAGGCAAATCTTCTAACATGGTAGTTTTTCATTATCTTAACAGGTGAACTATTACTTAGAAGCTAGAGGTTAGTTTTGTTTCACAGACAAACCCTTTTGTGGAGGGGTAGGCAGCAGCTGAAATAGGACAGTTCAGGCAGGTAACATCTCTATGACAGGTTGATTTTAGTCTGAAAGGAATCTTTGAAATGCAAACAGATGGTAAATAAAATATTGTATGAGTCTGGTTCACTAAAGTGCCTCTGTAATGAAAAAAAAAAAATTAACTCCTAAATGGGCTGGCTGACAATGTGGTTAGGCCAAAAAGAAAGACATAAACAGAAAAGTAAGAAGGCAAAGGTTCCTGCTATGAGGAGGGTCTGTCAGTGTCTTCTGTGCAGGCTCATGGACTTTGAACAGATTTGAGACTGTGCTCAGTAACCTCAACTGAGTCCACAGTTCAGAAGCCAACTTGCTACAACAGGCATCAAAACAGATCTTTAATTTCATACAAACTATTATAAAAGTAAATTTTCCATAAGTAAAGTTGTTTATCTACGCCTTGTTTCTGAACTGTCACTGTCTATTCTAGAGATTGAATTCATTGTGCAAAAAAGTGTATTTGCCTCACATGACTTCAGATTTGCTTATAGCCATCTTCCTAACACTTCTCTTTTAGGATGTTAATTACCAGCAATGCTATAAACGAGGTGGGATAAGTGGTGGTCCTCGAGCAAATTCCAGAGGTAAGGCCAGAATCAGGCCCCAAGTAGTCCAATATGTGCTTGTGCATTGCAGCTGGGGCGTTACTGGGAACAGTGTGAAAAGCAGAATACCATCACTTACTTAACAGATGGACCTTGGTGTAAGTTAACCAAGCTTAGCTGGAGGCTTGAGTGCTATTCTTCCACAGCATTGCACAGCAGAAGATTTATTTTCACTATTCTAAGTCTGGAGTCTTCATGTCAAAGTTTTGACACAATGGTACTTGTGTTTGTGATGTTCACTTACTGAAGTTCACAAATAACCTGACTAGGAAAACACACACAAGGTGGTTCCCTGTGTTCAGGGTAGAAACACTGGGTTTCTCCCCTTAATTCTGTAGTCTCCCCTTATTCTGGGTAGGCTATCAGATCACAGAGACTTTGTAAAATTTTTTGAAATGAAAATATATTTGGTAATACAGGTTTACTCTGTATTTCCATAGTGAAGTATAAAACCTAAAGAAATAAAAGGCTAGTTGAGTCCAAGCATGAATAGCATGTGTTTTAAAGAGTTGGAAACAAGAACAGTTGTTACTACTGTATGTGCTGGAAAAAGATGGACTTCCAGTGCTACAGGTGAAAAGTGAGACGAAGAGTAGCTGTAGATCACTATTTTAAGGACTAAAGGGCATATTGTGGAAGCTGTTTTAAGATAAACCAGTCATATCCTAGCTTGAGGGATGATTCATAGAATATACTTCAGAAGGGAACTAAATATGAGATCATTGTGAATAAACAGCTGATGGAAGTATTCATTAGCATTAAGATCTCTCAGCAGCTTCACTTATTTTGTCTGTCTTAAGGTGTTTTCCAGTGGGAAAAACTACAGTTTTTAACTTGTGTGACTGTTCTAGATTTCTCGGATCTATTAATGTTTTCATTCTAGATCCTTTTAACTTGGATATTTTAAAAGATTAGCAGCTTTATTTTGGGGAGTGAGGTGCAGGAAACTTAAAAGCAACCCTAGTTTGTTGGACTTAAAATATTCTAGCATCATAAGCTGACAAGGTCTACTAGAAACGCAGCTACAGAAGAATAGTGTTGAGTAATATGAAGTGAAAATTGAGACCCTGAAGATAATCTTGGCTCTAATTTTGTCAGTGTTTTCAGTAATTACATTTTATTTCCTCTCAGAAGTTAGCATATGCTTTTTAAGTTGACATATGACATATTAAAGCTAAAACAATTACAACCTACTGCCCCCTCCTACTTGGAAGTATAAGAAGTAATTTTTCATAGCCCAGTTATGTCCCATCTTGCTCAATGCAAGCGTGATGAATGTAAGCTTCAAAGTTCTATTCTCATCAGGGTCCTTTGAGAACTTGGCACGGCTCAAAGATCTGCTGCAAAGCCTGTACACTTACTGTTTGAGATTATACCCACAGGCTTAAGGGTATCCTGTTGTAATACTTATCACTGCTAACGGTTCTTAACAGCAGGGTGGAGTGACTCCTCTCAGGTGAGCAGCCCAGAACGAGACAATGAGACCTTTACCAGTGGGGACTCCGGGCAGGGAGACTCTCGCAGCATCACCCCTGTGGACATGCCAGTGACGAGCCAGGCTGCCACCATCCTCCCGGTGCACGTCTACCCGCTCCCGCAGCAGATGAGGGTGGCCTTCTCTGCTGCTCGAACGTCCAACCTGGCCCCTGGAACTCTAGACCAGCCCATTGTGTTTGACCTGTTGCTGAACAACCTTGGAGAAACTTTTGATATCCAGCTTGGTAGGTTCAACTGTCCGGTGAATGGCACCTATGTCTTCATCTTCCACATGCTGAAACTGGCTGTAAATGTTCCTCTGTATGTGAATCTCATGAAGAATGAAGAGGTCCTTGTGTCAGCATATGCAAATGATGGGGCTCCTGACCATGAAACAGCCAGTAACCATGCAGTCCTGCAGCTGTTCCAGGGAGATCAGATCTGGCTACGGCTGCATCGGGGAGCCATCTATGGAAGCAGCTGGAAATACTCCACCTTTTCGGGATACCTCCTTTATCAGGACTAAAATCCAGTGCAATGTTTACAAAAGAGCTGCTCCAAACACCTTGGTGAGGGGGGTGGGACTAGCTTTGCACTTACTACTGACTTTATAGAGGATATGTGGTTCCATAATTGGGGGGAATTGGTGGTCCTGTTTTGCAAGGTGAAATCATGGAGTTGGGGTACTGAATCAGCACTAATTTGGCACTTTATCAGTTGTGATGTAGCCTTGCTAATAAAGCTGTGAATGTATATTGTTTGCACTTACCCTAAACTGTATTAATGTCCAGCTTACAACACTATTGATTGCCTCAAGTATGGGCTATTCACAATGCCTTGTTGTGCCTCAATAAAACAAGTTAATATGCATTTTAGTATTAATCTTGCCCGTGGTTTTAATTTTAAGACATATCACTGACTTTTTCCTGATGTGGGGTGTACTATGAATATTACACAGAACTGGTCTCCAAGTTTCAATAACTTTTAATTTCTATTTAACTGGGATTGTTTTAGTTCCTGCTTAATGCCATTCTCAAGAGTGTTACTTTTGATAAAAATGAATTCAAGATTTAGCTACCTTTTTTCTTTTGAAAGGTCAAGAAATTACCTGAAAGGTCAAGAAATTACAAGTGCAATGCTACATACTTCATTACAACTACTTCTTTTAAATATGTACCCTGTCAAAATCTAGCGTGGTCATAGCATCAGTCCTTCAATAGTGAAGTAGTTGAAATTCTTAAACCTGCAAACAGTCACTGAAGGGGCTAGCTTACACTGTAATTCAGCTGCAATATATTTTAAAGTTAAAATTCAACTTTATGAAGCATAAATGTGTATGGCTTCCCCCCCTGCATGACACCTGAATCAGATTTTAATACAGGTTATTTCCTCATTTCAGAGAACTGCTGAGGAACTTGGTATTTGTAGTTGAAGCCCAGTGCTTGCATTTTACATCAAATCTGAATACAAACACTAGGAAGCATTTCTGAAATCCTTTTCTTAAAGCTCTTGGGCTTTTTGACCCTCCTTCAGCACTCTTGTGGCCTGAGAACTGAAGACCCATGATATATGTCGTTGTCTAAGCTGCAGTGTCAAATACTACAAATAGTTTCAATGTTTAAAATGGTAATAGGAACTCGTAAGAAGGTAGGTCACTGGCTCTGTCTCCTTTCAAAAGCTTTAGTAAATTGTTTTAACAGTAGAAAGCCCTTGATCTGAGTGTACTAAATTAGCCAGTGCCCAGGTCTGGCTGGTGTATCTAAGGCTGAAGCAGAAACTATGCAAAGCGAAAGCAGTTGAGCTATCTGCTTATTTGAGTGAGTAGAAGTAAGAACCTAAAGTGAATAAACTCCAGACCTGGTATAAAGCTGCTATTTCTAGCCAAGTGGTTTCACAGCTTCCAACTTCGGTTTGCCCTTGCTATCATGCAGATGCCAAAACAAGCCTGGCATGACTTCATAAAGTTACTGGCATGAAGGTCTTGATTTTGTTCCAAACTCAGCTTTCTTTTTCATACAGATTTTGAGTGTGATCATATTTCAAGTCTGGGTTTAATTCCATTAGCAGATTTTGAGAGAAGTTGAGGTAGGGCAAGCTTTGGGAAACCTAGTTTTTACCACTACAAAAATGTCAAGCTTTAACTATTGTACACTAAGCCTGTATTTTATATTTTAAACATGCTAGTTCTGACTTTAGCCACTGTAGAATAAGTCACAGTTTAACTAGATATGAGGAAAACATTTCAATTTCAGAGCTGTATTTTGTATAAAATGGATTTTTACATTCCTAGCTAAAAAGAGTACACAGTTACAGCCAAATTGTGCAGGTAAGACAAAATAGAAAATCTAATTATATAATTCCTTGACCATCGGTCATGTNTTTTTTTTTTTTTTTTTTTTGAAAGTGAAGGTTTTTAGGCTTTATCAGCCTGAATCACAATAATCTCTAGTAGCTACTTTAAAATAAAAATGTCTGGTTTTGTCCTGCTATTCTTTATTGAAAAGAATATACAACTTGGAGAAGTCTCATCCCTTAGAATAACTAAATAATATGATTGATTAAATCCTGTGGGTTTCTCACATAGTACCTTTTTACCTAGAACTGTTGGTTTTCACTGTGTTTTTAGGCAGCTGTGAAAAAAGGTTTTACTAACCTATTACGAGAAGGAGGGTAAGTACAGCTGAACAGGTACTGTCCTGAAGAAGGTTTCAGACTAGAAGCAACACAAGAGGCTGTAACTGAAGCTTAAGTGCCAAGACTGTGTTTTAAAAAACACTGCAGAAGACCAAGCCAAGTACCTTCTTTCAATACCCATGGCTGGCAAAAATCCACTGGCAGAAAATTGCTATTCTGATCTCCAAAATACCTAAAAATATTATGTCACGTGATTTTTCCATGATGATGAACACTAGGGGAGGGATATCTCATTATGCTTCTAGACTAATAAATGTTTTTGAAAACTTCTCAAATTACTTCAGAATATTTCAAGTGCATTTTCTACTGACACAGTTTTAATCTAGTCAGTATGTCCAGACCAATGACCTAATTCTTTATTCTGCTTCTGGGCAAAGCATTTAGCAGGTGAGTTTCACAACCTGGAAATACTTCACTGTGTAGTTTTCATGTAAATACTGTCTAACAGTGTAAGTTGTATGTACACTCCTTTTTCCTCAGTAATTGTTAAATGAAGTTGATTGAATGATTGTGTTAGGCAAAATGCCTTAACTATATAAGGATTATAATTGAGTCTAATTAAAACATACAAAGGGGCATCATCATTCTGCTGAATTTCCTATTGCTGTCTGCTGTGCAAAGCGGATACCGCCTAAATTCTCTCCGATTTACTTGTCCTGCAACCTGCTGAAGACAAGAGAACTTTAAAGGTAAGAAACACTGTTTTCACAATGAGTAAATTTCTGTTTTCCCATCTCTTGACATCGTTGAAATATTGGAACTACCCTGAAATGGGAGGGTGTAATGGTTTGGCTGGGACAGAGTTAATTTTAATCAGAATAGCTGGTACAGGGCTGTATTTTAGATTTGTGACCCAAACAGTGTTGATAACTCAGGGATGTTTTGGTTACTGCCCAGTGGGTGTTGCACAGAGTGAAGGCCTTTTCTGCCTCACACTGCCTCACTAGGGAGTGGGCTGGGGGAGGATTTGGGAGGGGTTAAAGCCAGCACAGCTGATCCCAACTGACCCAAGGGATACACCAGACCAGATGATGATGGGCTTAGCAATACAAGCTGGGGGAAGAAGGAGGTGAGGGGGCCATTTGAGTTACAGTGTCTGACATCTGAAGTCATCATTGCATGTGATGGAGCCCCGCTCTTTTCCAGAAATGGCTGAAAGCCTGCCTGCCCATAGGAAGTGGTGAATGAATTCCTTGCTTGGCTTTGCTTGAGTTTCTGCTTTAAATGTTAAATTGTCTTTATCTAAACCTATGGGCTTTCTAACTTTTGCCTTTCCAGTTCTTTTCCCTGTCCCACTGGAGGGGAGTGGCTGTGTGGGGCTGAGCTCCAGCTCAGGGGGGTTCAGCTGTGACAAAGGCTTTTTTAAAGTTTTCAAAATTCTAAAGGACTTGTGACTTTTGTGGGGTTTTTTCCAGGTTATGGAAGTGAGGGCATACAATGCATAATCTCCCGCCACTGCCATGGCTAACTTCCTGCAGCTCAGGAAACCTCCATCCCGCAGGCTGCAGTGGTGGTGCAGAGAACATCACTGCTCTGCCCTGCTGGTTAAGTTCAGGTTCCTTTTCCTCCCTGATTGCTTTATTTACACCTACTCCAACAGACAGTCAGTGAGGGAGATGGCTTTGGAACTTTATCTCTGATCAAGGGCTTGTATCCGGAGGATTGGAATACATTTATCTGTTGCAGATCATCCTTGCTAGTTCTTTATTAAACCTGTACATGTCTTGTGAAGGATATGAAAATCTGTTGTGTATTATAATTGGAGAGATACAGTACCGTTACCAGGTAAAAATGATTTAACCTTAGTTATATGCTTGTTCACAAGTCTCTGATCAACTTAATTTTCTCCCAACTATAAATAATTCTATTAAGAAAGAAAAAGCCTTATGTGTTTGTATTTGTGGATTGAATGTTTCCTGGCAGCGTTGTACTTCAAAAAATAATATTGCGAAGTACTAATCTGGCTGGGAAGTATTAGTTCATACAGCTTTTGGGCCCTAGAGTGAGGTTTGAGATGTGGTTGGTATGGAATGAAGGCTTTATGCTAAGTACCAATCCAATCACTTCAGTCATTATTAGTTATCATTTAGTCATTAGTTTACTACAGTGAAATAAACTCTGCACTGGAAACAGTGGTTTGCTTTTAGCCTGTAGTACATCACACAGAGGAGCACTGTTTTCTTTCTCGTGTTTTTTCAGGAGCGTCTGTTATTAACTGCAACTGACAACCAAGTGCTGTCCTAAAGGGACTTGGCTGGCATGAAAAGAGAGCAGTTGTTCTATGCCAGCAGAAAGTGTGTTACGTGCAGCTGAGACCTCATCAGAGTGCACTTCAAAGCCACCAAAAGTCAAAGGACTAATCACAAGTAGCCTGCAAGATGCAAGGCTTTTCATGTTTTCCCCACAGTTCTTGAATTTAACAGAGTTATCTGGATGGCAACTCTGTAAAAGAACCAGGTCTCATTTTTTGTTCAGGTCAAACTGGTTACTTTGAAAATCCTTGGTTTCACAACTGAGTTTTAAAATAAGATACTTTGTTATAAATACTTTACACTGTTACAGCACACCTGGAAAGCTTTGGAGCTTTAAAAAACCCACATCTTTGCTTTGTATTATTTCCTTATCTCCCTGGTACTATAATTCTTTTTTTTCCTTAACTTGCATGCTGGTGCAACTTTGATTTAATTTGCTGTAATTTTTTAATATCTCACTTGTGCCTTCACATTGGATCTTCTGTAGCCAGCAGTTAGAGAGCTGACAAGAAAAATCCCTGAATTTTACCTCAGATTCTTTATTTGCAGAGTTACAGAACAGGTTTAAAAAACCAAACCCATCCAGTCATTGTAAGTAGATGAAACCCCAAATATTAACAGAATCTTTGCTCTAACATAAAGGCATCTGAGTTCTTGCTTACAAGTAGTTACTTTAATCCTGAAGTTTTCGAAGTCACATAAAATATTTCATTAACAACTAAACTTATTTTTAGACTAACATAGTCACTGGTATCCATGACACTTCATGTGCTACAGAAAGAAATATTGGGCATCCAGCAAACCCAGGAAACAGGTAGACTACAATGCTTGCAACACTAAAAGTACCATTTTAAATACAAGTGGTAAGTGCAATAAAATTCTGAAAAACATTTTGGGAAGATGTTTAATACCCTCCAAGTATGTTCTGTTCTTTATTAATATGTTTTATATCACTAGTTCTACAGAAGTCCTTCAATAAATAAATTTAATAACTTTTAAGTTCACCTACCATGGATGAATACACAGAAATGGAATGAAACAGAACTGCTCTCAAAGTCTCCATAACATGCTAATTTGGGAAAAGGGAATAGAATATACATTACTACAAATCCTTTAAAGCAATTTGGATTTGCTTTGATATGGAATCCAAGATTTTTTAAATGGGCACTTTCCCCTGGATAATTTATTACCTTAATCAAAATGGGACAGCAACAAAGAATTACCCTAGTTAATAATATATACTTTTTTCCCTTACATTGTTTTTGTTTGAATTTTATGATTACTGAGCATAGTCTCATCTGCTTTTAAGAAGGAATGGAGAGGTCAATATAAGTGCCTAGGATTTCTTGCTAGATGCTGTAGAGCTGTATCACAGGAGAAAGGAGAGATAATGATCAGGTGTTCTGCAACACTTCAAAAGGTGACGAAAACCACAAGAGAGCGCATGAGCTCCACGTGCCAGGTAGGTGCAATTTATTGTGACAGCTGTATTCCTTTTTAATTAGAGGCAAAGTTACTAAGGGACATTTTAAAATTATTATTAAATCACTACAGTGCCAGCTGCTTTACCGTTTTGGTTTATACTGTAATTATAATGAACAAATTGTCCACCAAAATGACATTGTCCAACTATATTATTAAGGCACCTATATAATGGAATGATCTTGTGTTTGATGCCTCCTAAGCACAGCAAATAGTCTTTGTTCTTCCTACCAGTTAATCACGTCTCTGGTTTGTAAATTTTATGTAAAACATCACCTGCAGAAGTAACCAAAGGATTTGGCTCACCAAAACTGTATTAGTCAGAGGTTTTTCTGGTCTATTTACAGGAGAATTACATCTTTGACAGACATCTTTCTTACACCTGAATGGATGCTTAAATCTTACTTTGGTTCACTTGCATGTACCAGGATTTAAGGGGGGAAATAATATGCAAGAGGTGGAAAATCAGGGTGGGGCAAGCCTTTCGAGTTTTGAAGTGTTAGAGGCAGTGTTTGTATATTCCTGACAACCTGAGGGGTAAACATCTCCCACCCCCTCTCACACACCAAGAGCATTAAGATAAGCAAACCCTTTTCAGGTTCTACTAACCTACATAATGATGAGGACAAGTATCACACAGAAACCTGCTCAGAAGCAGAGTAGGACTTGTGACCCAGCTGTGCATTTTAGTAAGCTCCTTGCAGCAACTTTCTTTCTTCCTGTATGTTGTCAGTCGTTCTTGTGCAGGGCACATCCCTGAGGCACCTGGATAAGCATGACCAAGGTCAGTTCCCCTCCATGGACCTGGCCTCACCACATCGTTGAAGTCCCCATGTTCTCACTCTTCATTCTACTGCGAACGACTCGCGGGGTAACAAATACAGAACAGCCAAGCCTGGCATGAAAGCTGAAAAGCTACCTAGAAAGACAGAGTGAACTATTAAGAAAGAAAAACGTATTTTAAAGTCCTAATTTAAAAATAATCCGAGCAGGGCGCGGCGAGAGCCACCTCCGGCGTTCCGTACAGCGACATGGTCGCCCCCATGGAGTCACGGCCTGCAAGCCCCACCCCCTGCGAGCCCTCCCGACTGACTCCTATACGTACAAGATGGCGGCCACCTCTCGCCGACCCTTTCCCGAAGCCAGAAGGCGGCGCCGCGGCCGTAAAGCAGCGCCCGTTTCCCGATATCCAGCTGTCGCAAACCGGTGAATGGCTGTGGAGAGGGGCCGGGGGGGGTGGGGGACGCGGGCCCGCGCTGGTGGCACGGGGGGGCGGCGGCGCTAGCGGCGGCTCCTCCGCGTCCTGCTGTCCCGGGAAAGCGCTGCCTGACGGCAGGCGAAGGCCAAGATGGATCCCAACAGGATCATCCAGGCGCTGAAGGGCACCATAGACCCCAAGCTGCGNCGGGGGCGTCCGGTCCCGCCAGCAGGGGCGGGGGGCGACCCCTGCTCTCCGCCGGGACCGCCCGCCCGCCCGCAGCGGGGAACGGGGCCGGGGCCGGGCGGGTCGCTCGCTGCCCTCGCTCGGCGGTGACCGCGGTGCTGTTACTCCAGGGCAGGCGCTCCCGAGTGCGGTAGCCCGGCGCTCGGCGTGGCCGGGGCGCTGCCGCTCGGTGTTGGAAGAGATGACATTGATGTGGCCCTGCGCGGGTCGCGCCCTGGCGCTCACAGGGGACGGGCGGCAGTGACGCTCGGGTGGGCGTTCTGTCCCGTCCAGCAGCACGGCAAGCGAAAGTTGGAGGAAGGCGCATTAGGTTTCACGGACAACAGTGCATGTCGTGGCATCCTACAGTTAATCACAGAATTACAGAATATGCAGAGCTGGAAGGGACGTTTCAGGACCATCGAGTCCATCTCCTGGCCCTGCCCAGCGCCATCCCCGAGAATCCCGCCATGTGCCTCAGAGCGTTGTCCAAACACTTCTTGAACTCTGTCAGGCTTGGTGCTGTGACCACTTCCCCCGGGAGCCTGTTACAGTGCTCAACCACCCTTTGGGGGAAAAAGCTTTCCCTAGAGTAGCGGCAGTATGCACTGAATGAAACTGTGACCCCAACCTTTGAACGTTGGAGAAAAGAGAAAGAGTTGCCTTGCACAGCATTAATAAAGCTTTAATTTCTATGCTTTGATGGAATATTTGATCAATTATCTTTGAGGACCCGGGAGTTTTTGGTTGTGTTGGTTTGTTAACAAAACAGTCAATGAGGATTGGCTGTCAGGAATTCTGCTATTCAGAATTGCTCCTCCAGCTTAGTTTTATATTTAGGCAACTTAAAACTCCTTCTGAATTAGATATAGCTAATCCTTGCTTTAGCAGTTGGTAAATTCCTTTAGCAAATCAGCGGATTAGGTGCTGGACATTGAGAATGCTCTTGTGAATATTTAGATAAGGATGCAAGGCTTCTTTTCTCTTTTTGGCATAGTTACTTTGAAAATCCATCAGTATCTGTTTTTGTCCCTGCTGTTAAGGGCTGAGAGGGAAATGACAAATATTTGTCTGCAGCCTGTTGCACAGCAGTCAAAACAACAATACAAACTACTGCTACTACAGTGTTCTGTTCAGAACAAAGAGGCAGCTTCTGGGTTGCTGGGTCCTGCTCCTAACGCTGTCATCACCAATAAGTACTGTGAAGCTCAGGAACAGTCTTGAAAGCATTTTAAGATTGAGACCTGTAAAATGTTCTAAGTTTAAGTGATGGATAGTGCAATTCTCATGAAAGACACAGGTTTTAGATTCAAGAGTGCAAGCATGGGTTTTAGATTCAAGAGTGCGAGGTTGAGATGTAGATTTTTGTTTTAAAATACTTGATGCATTTTTTTTTCTAACTATTATGAAGAATGAATCCTGAAATCGAGACATACCTATTTTTGTGTAGGCCTCCTGTTACTAGGTGAAGCATGATGTATCTGACATAATGTGCTGATGCAGTGCTGGCTTTGACATGACTCTTTGGATGAGAGGAACAAAAGTGCTCCTGAGCAATGTTGCTTAATGTGGGTCTTTGACATCTTGACGGTTTTTTGTGCTTTTGAAGCAAGGCTTCAAAGCAACGTGTCAGACTCCCCTCCCGTGTATCTGATGGTAGTGTTGACAAGTTCCTGTGTTCCTGCAAGTGCTGGAATCCAGGTGCTGTTCTAGCATTTATTTTGTTCTAGCAAAGGGACCAATCCACCAACCAAACACAAAACTCTCTGGCAATGAGTACCCAAAATGGTGATGGAGTCTTTGGCCGAACAGAACAGGAGTCACCTTTATTCTGTGTCATAGTTACAGGAATGCTGCTCTTGAGACAGGTTTGGGAGTGCTGAGGTAAAACTTCACTGTGTTAGCTCCTCTGCAGCGTACATTGGCATTCAGCTTTGAATCCAGGTAGTGCCATGAGCTTCCCAGACACTGCAAATCCTGCTAGTGCACCAAGACAGTGTCTGGCTGTTGGCAGCTCAGTGCTGTACCGGTACAGAGTCTTTTAGAACAATATCCTGATAGTCCTGACTCAGTAGTTTGCTTGCAGTGTAGAGCATGGGGAATAGAGCTTATGCAAATGGAAGCTTTTCTACCTGTTAGAAGACCCAACATGTTTGAAAATGCTTCTTTCTCCTCTGTGTGTTTCTGCACCTGCCTAAAGATACACCCAAATCAATGAATTCACTGTCTGCCTTCTGGATTATCACCTAACTCCATTCAGAATTGGAATACTTTTTTTTTTAATATCTATTAGAAGGCTGCTTGTGAATTTTCTTACTCTTGCTGCTAGAAACAAGTATTGGTTTTTAGCCAAAATTAGTTTATGGTCCATTTCTATCCATTTGTTCCAATCTTATTTCTTAACTACAACAGGTTTCTTGGTACCCTCTCTGACAGATCTGCCAAAGGCTGATCCCCTAGAGGCCTGTTTTTCTAGCCTCAGCAGGCTGTTTCCTTTGCCATATCATAAAATTGAATTTATGAAATCTAGTAATAGGAGCACAGCTCTTCTCCACACTGGTTTCCCTTTGAAATAAACTTTCCTGTGGAGTCTGGTCATTTGTGTTTGCAGTGTTCCAGAAAGTCTTGTGCTCAATCCTGCTAATACCTCATTAAATACTGAATCTACAATCATCTTCTTTGTGTCCAACATCTATGTGTTTCTTATCACTCAATATACCAAAGTCCCTTGATCCTTTTTTTTCTGTTGTTGTTCTTCACTCATAAAACCTCAAGTTTTTAGAAGAAATTCTGTCGTCCTTGAGTACCTGCATGTGTGCTTTGGCCTCTTACTCCATTCCATTTTTTTTGGTGCCGTTCTATAGATCATTCAGTTCTTAGCAGGATTTTTCTGATCTTTCTCTTTGGTTGATGCCACTTCCAAGTCATCAACAAACTTCACTTCTCTTTGTGATCTGAACACAACTCTAAGCGTGGGATTTATTTGAAATCTGATTCTTGCTAAACTAGAACAGTAATTTCCTGCCAGGTCAGTGTCTATGTCATGTAATTGCTGTCATTTTCCTTTTAGCCTCTTGGGTTTCTAAGTGTACACGTCTTTCCATCCCCCCTTTTTCTTTTGCCCCCCTGCCCTGCCTTTTTTTAGTTCAGCTCTGTAATGTAATTAGCGTGCACTTGATGGTGATATTTATCACACTGTACTTAGTAGAACGGTTAGTTATCATACCAAGAAAATATACTCAATTTCTGTGCATCGTTTGTCAGTATCTGTTCCAGGCTATTACTGGTGTTACATCTATCTCATGGATTTCAAGGACTTTTGCTAGGTTCATTTATTTATTTATATTATGGTTATATACTGCTTTCATGTGCCAGTTCTTGGAGTGCTATGAAATATACTGTCTGATTACTGCACATACAGAGTCATTCTAATTCCAGTTCAGATAGGATTTCCATACGGTTTTTATGCATTAATCTTCAGTGGCTCAACATGCTGTAATGCATTCCTTTGGCCTGTAGCAAAGAAGAAAACAAGAACTCAATTGCAGAAATACAGCTGGGCTTTTTAAATGTTGAGTAGGAGTTACATAATTTCCTTTGACAGCAACTGAGTAGCAGTGCTGGAAGAAGTGTGAAAAGATTACCCAAAAGCAGAAGAGTCCAGAATAAAGTTTGGCCTCCTTCCATATCTTTCCATGTCTTTGTTGAGCTGGCTGCCATAGTAGGCAGGGCTCTTAAGGCCACTCTGAGAGGGCCAGTGAGCGCCTCATGATACCTAGAGGGAGAAATCTGAGACCAATTTGATGAGGAAGTTGACTTGGATAATTAAAAGTTATATGGAAAGTGAAGTTTCTTTGATACTGAATGACTTTGGCAGCAGAACCCATACAGGGAAGAAATTCAGGTGGGTTCTTACACAAGCTTATTTTTACTTTGTGTGAAAACACTATGTGTTTTCCCCTCCCCACATAGTACCTTTGCATATACACAGGGAATGATAAAAGTGTCTTTTGAAGTTCTGGTTTGTTTTAACAACTGTCTGTGACTGACGGGATAAAAAAACAAGACTGAAAATGGTATTAACAACTGCAGAAATACTAAGTTTGCCAATGGAATTTCTAAGTATACATTTTCAGTACATAGAAACAGAAAATAAGACTTGGTGAAACAGGTAGCTGGGCATTTGGATGTATATAAGCCTTGAAATTATCTTTGTAAGAAGTTAATTGCTCATGAATTCAAGGCAAAAAATTTCTTCTGTGTGTTTGTTTTTGCAAACAAAAATGCAGTGCCTTGTTTTTTCAGCGATTTTTATGTGCTGTTCTTGTATTCAGAGGTATAAAAATGATGTTTGCTACTGTTGGAGAGGGATGATCTGGCCCTGCAGAACCTGAAGAAAAGCCTCCAGATAGATTTCCAGATCCATTGTCCTGATGTTTTGCAGGGGAAGAAGCACCTTTCAGTGTCATTCTGCACTTGGCCACTGTGGTTGCCACCAGTACAGTGGGAAGGTTACTGACTCTTGTGGTTCTGGAGCAGTTGTGGTCTTGAAATGTGACAGCAAGCAAGACACAAGCATAATATTTCATGAAATGAGTTTAGTAGTGTATGACGTGTGAGAACCTGGGAGCCAAATCTGAACTTTAGATGTGAGAAGTATTTGCTTCAGTAGGATTAATTTGGGGAGATTTTCATGTATTTTTTGCTGCTTATCTCTCCTTGTATTCTATCCCTTTACAAGTGATGGTCTTCATCTTGATGTTTTTCAGTGGCCCATCTGAGGCTTACTTGGGTGTCATATGTTCTGTATCTATTCAAATGGAAGAGGAGGTAGGCAGAAAAAGATGTGTTCTCTGTTCTTTTGAAACCTGGGGCTGTGATGGTGATGCAGGGAAGGATACATTAGGCCAAAGGTGAAGGAAGCAAATGCAAAAAGCCATGCAGCTGCAGTGCAGAGATCCTGAGACGCAGATGGAACAACATGCATGGGTCATATGCATCTCTTCTCCATTGCTGTAAATTTACCCAGTGATGCCTTCCCACTGCTGTGTGCCTCTCCCAGTATAGCTGCTAGCCTTGCACACTACTGTATCCCATCTTCTTAATCCCAGTGGAAAATAAATGAGATTCTGTTTTAACTCTGATAAATGCTCTGATCTGGGATTCATACAAGAACAGCCTGTGTTTTACACAGCTTTAAAAGAATTGCTCTTAGTAAGTACTCGGTGAAAGTTTGTTTTTCAAGAACTTTCATTATCTCCTTCAAAATAAACATATGCCCCAATGGACCAGCACTTTCACAAAAAGTTTTACCAGATCCCAGCAATGTGGGTTCAAGGCAGTGTAATCATTCACCAAGTGCACAAAGCACCGTGCTGTGTTGTGGGAGTTGTGCTGAAGGTCTATTTCAGCCATCTGGTGCCTCCCTGCGGCTCCTGGGCACAGCTCTTCACAATCAGCAGATAGTTTTGTGTTCCTTCTGTGTCACTGACAATATTCCTGCTCTCCTTTTGTTGAGATGCAGCTGTAGTGATATAGCTCCAAGGTCTCTTCCATGTCCATTTCCATGGCAGTATACACCTGACAGTTGCTCTGCACCTGCTTTTGTGATCGGTTCACATTTGTTTGCTGATGTCCGGAGCAACGCAGGGAAGGGACATATCCCAAGATCACAATTTGCATGACAACTAAACAAACGAGAATGTGCTGGTATAGGAAAAAATGTTGCTGCATGCAGCTTTTTAAAAAGTCCTCTGTTCTAAAAACTGCAAACAGCATGTAGTTTTCCTGACCCGGGTTTGTTGCTGCACAAATGAGCAGGATGTAATTTGAGCTTCACAAATACAACAGAGTCGTGTGTCTTGTTTCTAACGTGGGCTTACAGTCTCTGTTGATCTCTAGAGTTTTCTTGTTTCTGATAATAAGTAGTAAAAAGAGCTATGTAAAAATGTAAATTACGGGCATGACAATAATAGGGAACAGAAGGATTTAATGGGCCTGGCGATCTCTGTAGGGGTGGTGGTGTGTGAAGTGTAAAGACACGCATAGCGCTGTGCTGGAACCCCCTCGGGGACACTGTGCCTTCCGTCTGCGTAACAGAGCTTTTGTCACTCCGGGCGCTTGCTGAGCGGATCTGGCACGGAGGCAGATAACCATTTTTGTGTAGATCCTGGCAAAACTTCAGGGAGAACGGTTGTACACCAGCACAAGTGGTACCCATAAAATTTCTTGAAGTAGCAGTGATTTTAATGTAGATTCACTAAAAACTGTTTGGACAGGGAAAGGGAAATAATATTGTTAGCACTGTGTCCAGCCTAAATGTGGTACTAGTAGGATTGCAGCAGGAAACCACCACCACCAAAACAACCCCCCAAAGCTGCATTTTTAATCAGTGTGTTTATAGTAGTAAAAGCTTTGTAGATTGGGTCTGACAACAGTATACAGGCACTGTTGAGAACAAAATGGACAGTTAGAGTTCATGTATGATTTTGGTTTTCTGCTGCTGAAATTCCTCATGCTTTCCTTATCTCCATGCAACTTGGATGTTGAGTGCTTGAGGATGCTGTAGTTGACTGTGGCCCCATCAGAACCCAGCAACATTGTCCAGCAGTGACTGAAGGGCAAGCTTTGTCCTCCAGGATACTGGATTGAAAGGTGATCTTTGGAATCCAGTATGCTTCAATGAGTTCAGCATGTCTGTAGATAAATGCAGTTCCTGTGCTGGATGTTACAGCTTTTACTTTAGTTGGAGCATTTTTTAGGGATAATTAAAGTGTATAAAGAAGGAAATTGCAGGAGAGTATGCTTTTGATTTGCCACTACTGCTTTTATCTCAGATCTCAGATTACTCTATAAACATCAAATGAGCCTCTGAGTTAGAATTACACTATCATTATAGTGAATGAAATAAAGGCCAGAAAGTTAAATGATTTGGTAAAATTATCAAATAGTGTCACGATGCAGCTGGGACACTTCGACATCATGAAAGCAGTGTAATTTTACCTTGTTATGGATATGGTAGATCAAAGAACTGGGGACATGAAGGGCAGAAAGTATCTTTTATTTCACAGCTTTCAAATGAGGCAGAGTTTATGGGAGGATGTTCTATACTTGTACTTAAAGCACAGCTCTGGGAACAACCACAGAACTGCCAGGCATAATCTAGTGGGAGGAAATAGCAGAAAAGGTGAAATACAGAAAGCTGCTGCCATCTAGCCCCAAGAAGCCACTCTCTTTGAACATAAAACACATGGATCCAAGGGATGAAAGATCTGACCTGCCAGTACTGATCTGCCAAGGCGTAGTAGTAACTGCACCACGCTGAGTCAGTGATTCCTCGCTGGAGGAGCCCTGGTGGATGGCAGCAGGATAATGCTATCAGATTGTCACATCTTTCAAATCTAGTGTGCTTTGCTCAGAAGTTCACTGAGCATTGTTTTCTCTTTGAAATTCTTCAGCTACATGGCTGATGCAGTGTTTGAAAAGTTCCCATGAAGGCTGTGGGTTTTGAAGTGTTATCTGCCTGCACTTGATTTTAATTGAAAGTGTTTGTCCCACTGTTTCCCCAGTTTTTATTGAGATGCACTATACATCTAGTTCGCTAAAAGGTAGTTGTATATGGCTAATGCAGATACTGTTTACACTTGAAAACAGTTCTAAATGAGTTTTTTTAATTTCTTCACTATTGCTTTTCTACCACAAACTATTTTGCAAATAAGTGGCATGTATTGATGAAGCTTGTAAATGTCTGTTTGACTTATGGGGCTAAGTTGAATAACTCAAAGACAGATATCTAGTGCTTTTCCCTGTGTATTCTTAGAATTATTTAGATATTCATTATCACTAATCTCTAACTGAGAACCTTTTCATGTTACTTATTCCACCCATATGCTGTTACATGCTTTGCTTTTACAAGTAATTATTTGGATTTCTGCAGATCTGGGTAAATTCAAGTCCTGAAACCTTTCATCCATCATGAGGAGGATGCAAAAGCAATGCAAAATCCTTAGTTTGTGTTTCTCATTCAGCATTTGCTAATACAGTCTACTTTAAACATATAGTGGCTTACTAACTGTGTTGTCTATGTGTTACAGTCCTATAAGATCATCAACTTTGCTCCAAGTCTGCTGCAAATCATAGTATCCGATCAAGTTGAATTTCCAGTGCGTCAAGCAGGTGAGATAAAATCCCTTGTTCCGTTTTCTTTCAGTCAGTCTGTTACTTGAACAGACTCTTGAACTGTTGCAATGTAAGTCAGTTCAGGTTTGTTCTGAAGGAGGAAATGAAAAGGAATTATCTTTGCTATTTCTTTCTATCATGAGAGTCATAGGAAATCATGGGTATAGGATAGAGTCCTACTTGGGCTTTCCCTGTGTGCATGGTGATCCCTACTGGACTGCTGTGATACTAATATGAAAAAAGCACGATTTCTACACAAAACTGAGAACCTTTAGGTATTATTTCTCCTGTGGTGCTGAAGTAATGATGCCAGGACAAGTGTGAATTTAAAAATACGAAAAGGTATCACATTTAAGTACGTTTCTCTATTTGAATCTCTTTTCCCTGGAAAAGTGAAAATTTCTGAAAAACGGAAATAATTCCTTAATTCATAGATCAAGGGTAGCCACATACATTTAGTCAGTATCTTGGTGACTTAAATAAGTAGATATGAAGGAAGGTTGCCTCACTGATCAGTTGCACAGTTACAGTCTGAGTATGTCTGGAAGGATTGCTCAGCTGTGTGTGAGTTCAGGTAAAGTGGGGCGGTTAACTTTAGGGTATGCATTTGTGGAAGATCAGATTCCAAATTCTCATAATCCATTTTAATTTATTCTGTGTAATATTTTTGTCAGATACAGAGACTGTTCAGGTCTTTTAGTAAATTAATTAATACTGTTTCATTCACAGCTTTGTTTTTATCCTGTGGAACAGCGTTTCCCATAGAAGCTCTGCTGGGGTTTTTTTCATACAAATCCCATTAATCCCCTGAGTGCTTTGGGGCGTGCTGACATATTCTGTTTGTCATGCTGGCCTTTATTTTTTCAAAGATAATCCAACTTTGAATGGTGTTGTTAGTCCATTCTGTAGTAAAGTTTGAGGCTTAATCTACACTCCATAAGGCCATTTTTTAAAAATTAATCTGTTTTTTCAGTATCATTCAGGGAAAAAAACAACTATGTAGAATGTAATTTTTTTTTTTTTTTACAGAATAGGGGTGTAAAATGGAAAAGCACATTTAAGTCATATTTGCAAGCCAACAGATTTCCCTGGGAATTTTTTAAAAGCCAAGAATTTGTATAACAGCAAGATCTATGGACAAAATAGATTAAAGTCTTGGGCTGGTCTCTCAGGACCTGTTTCTTGTCTGACTAGTCTGGCATGTCATAGACAAAGAGCTGTTTTTCCTCTTGCTCCTATAAAATATTTTACACACACGTTTTCATACTTTGCAATTTGTTATCACCAAAAGAAATTATTGTACCCAAGGATATCTTATTTATGCTTTAAAACCCTAGCTAGTAATCAACCAAAATAGTGTACAGGCATAAGTTTATTAAGAACATTCCTTTAATACCTCGTACCATATTTCCTATGTTTCCTGAAGAATGCCTTCAGGCATTTTAGTACTGATGCATAAGTGCTGCTTTACTTTCTGTTGAAGATTAACTTTATTTTTCTTCTTTTTTTCGTGTGAGACAGAAGGGAACAATTCGAAGGGATTATGGGAAATCCTAATAGTGAAATAAAGCTTAGGAAATTCACAACAAACATTTCTGTCTGAATAGAAGGCAGGCCACGTGCCAGTTTCATACTGGGCATTTCCCCAAGCAGAGTGTCCCATCTGTGTGTGCAGTGATTTGTTTACACAAGCCTTCCAAAACTTCACTTACTGAGCTTGAGTTGTTGTTTTAGGGATGAGTGAAAACACAAATAAGTACATTTTTGTTGGCTCGTTTAGGATGATGGGATATTATGTTCATATGGAAGACTGCTGTAGTAAAGACAATACCTTGATAGATGCTGATGGAAATATTTTCCTCTTCTGTTCTGATCAGGTGCTTGAGCCTGATCTTGTCTGAAATCATAAGAAAAATGTTTTTCTGACTCAGCTGTGCTCAGTGCCCATAATTGTTAAGAATTCCGTGGTGGTTTTCTGTTGCCATTTCAACTCTTTGTTCTACTTCTAGCTATTCTACATGTTGAGCACTGGGCAATGTGTAGAATCAAACTATTCTTTCTCCACTGTCTGTGCTTAGCTGCCATTTACCTGAAGAACATGGTGACACAGTACTGGCCGGACCGTGAGCCACCACCTGGAGAAGCAGTTTTTCCATTTAATATTCACGAAAATGATCGTCAGCAGATTCGGGATAACATTGTAGAAGGAATAATTCGTTCTCCTGACTTAGTGAGGTACCTCACACTGCACAGAGATGTTTCTATTGCTCAAGTTTTCAGATCTGCTGGTCTGGGTGTTGTTAANTTTTTTTTTTTTTTTTTTGCAAAAGCAATAATAATCTGTTTACGCTTTTTCATGTGTGCTTGTTTTTCAGAAAAGTTGTAACCTGACGGTGAGCCCTGTGATATGGCTTATCCTCTAAGGATGCTACTCAAAGTGTCTTGTAACACTTGCTATAGTGACAGCCTGTCTGGCTGATTCAAGGCAGATAGTATATACAGGGCTGTCTGCAGTATAGAATTAACCATTTAGGGAAATACTGTCCAAAATTCCCTTTTTCTAGTTGCCCTTTTCTTAATTACTTTTTCAATTTTTATATGTAACCCCAATATTTAACCCTATGTATTAGGGTTTGTGATTTTAAAGTATTAAAAGAATGAAGAATTGCAGTTCTGCTTTTGCTGGAAGAATAGTTAAGAATCACACACAGGCATTCTACAGTCTATGACTGTTCACCCCTTTAGTTAAAGTGAGATTAATAGGATGGGAACTATGTTTTCTGCAGGCTTGTTTTTTTCATTGCTTAGCAGAACTAAAAGTATTTCTCAGCTGGTTTTCTAGTTCAGTGCTGCTCAGCTTTTTTAGTCACACCTCAGTTTAGTCAGTCAACAGTTCTGCCTTGCCTCCTCACCATTGTGAGTGGCATCTAAAAGGCAGGAGAGCAAGATGTTCTGTAACTAATTGGCTCTGCTGCATGCTTTGGAGGTTGAGAAAGTGCTCTTCTAGAAGATCTCAGGCAAACTGTAATTTCTTGAGGAACCTGTGGCTTGGATCATAACACAGACCATTATTCTTTGATGAAAACATACAAATTTGTGTTTTTGTGGTTGCTTTCAGCTTGATAAGCAAGTATAAACATTCATTTTCAAAGCACAAAGCTAACTGGTTTCATGAGCAATTAATTCTTTTAAAATACTGCTTGTGAAGATGGAGGAGGGAGGGAGAAAAGTAGTAAAATGTTCTGAAATTACTTTATTCCTTAAAATTAAACCTTGTTGGATTTCTTTTTCTTGCTTTTCCTCTGCAACTTCCCAGAACTCTTTCAGTGCCGTTAAAATATATACTATAGTTTTGATATAATATAGATATTGTAACAATAAACCGAGATTTAGGATTTATCCTTTAAACATTATGCCACAACTTTATTCACTTATATTTCCTCCCCCGACCCCGCACTAGAGCCCAGCTGACAATGTGCCTCCGTGCTATCATTAAACATGACTTCCCTGGCCATTGGACAGCTGTGGTAGACAAGATAGGATACTACCTGCAGTCTCCAAACAGTGGGAGCTGGCTTGGGAGCCTCCTGTGCCTCTATCAGCTGGTGAAGACTTACGAGTAAGTTGATGTCCGTCTGTAGATGAGGAATTGGTACTTTCAGTCTATGTTGATTACTGAAATTGACATTCTCATGAGCCACTGGCCGTTCTACAAGGGAATTCAGATAGAAAATGTGAATTAATAATTATCATATGCTTCCTTTCCTGCAAATAAATTAAAAATATTCATCATCTTTGTATCATTAGTGAGCTGAAAGCAGAGCTGCCAGCAATAATCTGTATGAATTTACTGAGACTTTTTTCTTGAGGCTTTGTACTTCTGATTTGGCTATAAAAAATCTTTAGGTTTATAACTTCATTTGTTTGAAGATACCCCAAATTCTAGATGTATGAATGCAAATTATTTTCTGCTTGTATGTCATGAATACAGTGCTGTCATTGTCATATACTGCTGTTGCATATTGTTACCTGTAGCTTCTTCCTGGTAGTTTAAATCTACAAAGCATAAATTAGGAGCAGTGTAGTGGGGCTTATCACTTATATATTTTTTTTATTGCCTATTGTTAGAAACATATATATACACCACACAAAAGGATTGTAAATAGATAAAGAGAATCTTTTCCAAAGCAAGGAATTGTCTTTCCCTTTCAATGGCTGTTCAGTCCCATTTGTTTAGCACCCAGCTTGGGTTTGGCATAGGTATGAACAGAAGAGAAGTTCAAGTCCCTGCTCCTGTGAGGTGACAGTTCAGTAGTAAAGAACAGTAGCTCTTCTTCTCAGTAATTGCCTTTGTGTAAGGCAATGTTTGTTCTTTTTTATTTGTAGGTGTTTTCAGTGAATTTGCATGAAGGGTTTAGATGGGGTTGGAGGAGGGGAGAGTGATTGAGTGAGTGCTGGATATTCTTTTTTTTGTTTGTTGTTTTTTTTTTT
>VZUA01081618.1:0-10075 GCA_013401035.1 Horornis vulcanius | reverse complement strand
AAGACACAGACATCTTCTAGTTCTAGAAAATTATTAAGTGGGTGTACACCAATAAGTAAATAAAATTTTATTGCAATAAATAATCTGCCTTAGTTACAACATATTCAACAGACTGTACCCTCTTCCTTGTGCAACAAAAGCTTGTAACACATGAAGAAGCTTTAATTATTGGCAAATTAGAAGCATTCAAAATTTGTATGAATGTTCATGAAGACAATTTCAAAGAAAAAAAATATAGGCAGCAGGCTTTTGTTTTAGCCACACCTTGCTGAGAGAGAACACCATAAAATTGTGAAATGCCTTCCTAATGTAAATTTTGTCACATGTACAGGTCTCACTAAGAATCCTTCCTGTACCTCATCCTCAAGAGATGAAAGATTACTCCAATCTTCTCATCAAACTTGATGCCTAGGCAGTACTTTTGAAGAAAAAACAGATTTCAGGAATTTCACCCAGAAGAGCAGTGTCTAAACACAACACAATATATGTAGTTTCAACTGCCAAGGATTATTATTCTATAGAACTACAAATACCTACGATAAACCCAATCATATTTCAACAAAAAAGCCTGTGATTTTCTTGAACTTTCTGAAGCCAGAAACTAAATACACTTGAAAGTCAGATTGGGTACAAGTAAATAACATATTAATTTCTTACCTTTCAAGCTCACAAGTGCTTTTGCTGAAGAACCTGCAATACAGCAAGAAGTCCACATAAATCACAAGCTATTTCAAACCATACAACCTATGCAGGGTCTACTCATTCTTAATTAATTCTCAGGCAGAAAGTGGAATTTAATACTAAAATCTTTCACAGATGAATGTGTGCACCCAGCACACCCTCTACGGCACTAAGCATAGAATTATACACTTATTACCAATAAATCTTGAAAGCATGTTCACATTTTGGTTTTTTCTTTTAGCTTCATGCCTACAAAATGACTTTAGATGTTAAATACTTGGGTTTAACAGAGTAAATTCTCAACAGGCTTTACATCCAAACTACATTCTCCCTTGTGTCTGTTTGTTTGATGCAGTTGCAAATGTATTTTACAACTGACAAGAAAACTAATAAACACTTCTTTCCTTTTTTTTTTGACTACCAGTTCAAAACTCTTCAGTGCCCAAGATTTCCAGGAAAGGAGTAGTTTTAGTTTATGCTCAAAAGGAAGAAGATGGATAGCTAGTTTCCCCCTGGTGGTACTTTATTCAGAAAGGCAACAGATTCAGATCTCAAATGCAAACAGGATTGTTACTTTGCTCAAACTGTTCGAACAGTGTAATAAACACATAAAAATTTCACTGCTCCCCTTCCACTGTATCTGTAGAACCTCTGCAATGCTCCTGGGCCAGGGAAAACAAAACCGGGCCTGACTACAGTGGGCCTTCATGCTCAGGAATTTTTAAATGTGTCTCTAAGAATGAGCTGTTTCAAGCAACTGCATTAGCATAGGGCAAGATATTTCTTCATGACAATGCCTCCCCAGATTCATGCTTTTCTCTCAAATCAACTTTATCTTTCCAGTTATGTTCCTGTGTGACAATCACTTTTATCACTTTTCCCTCTCACTTTCTCTGCTCTCTCCTTCATCTTCTCTTTGAAACTTCTGCTGCTCCAAGAACTTCGTGACTCCAAAGGTCCAGAAATCCCTTGCAGCTGCCATTTATCTAGCTCCTTACCTCACTAACCTCACAGAGATACCTGCCTAAGAGAATACATTCCAGGGAGTATCACAGAGTCAAAAGAATTATTGTGCCTTTCCAGGGAACTGAGCATTTTGGATTGGGCTGGGCCATTGAAGAGAATACAGGTACAGCAACAGCAAAAGAAACCCTAATCCCTTATGTTTTCATCACAGTATTTTGTATGCAGACATCCTATTATGCCATCTGTTAGAAACCAAAATTTCAATTAAAAAAAAAAAAGGAAAAGGAAACAAAGTTTCAAATTGTTTTTCCCCAAAAGCTTAAAAAACCAGTTTAAGATATGAAGCAGAACTAGCTTTGACTCACTGAGGGTTTAGAGAGCTTCCACCCCAGTATTTTCCAAGCTGCTCACATCTATAACAGCAACCACATCTGGGATTACATGTCAAAACCACGGTGACACACCTGGGCTATACTGTCACACCTCTTGCACATTTCTTCTCTGATGTATCACCTTTGTTGGGTTGGAGACCTATCAGTGACTGGTAGAGGAACATGATTCTGTGATGATCTGAGTCACAGGGAATTGAGCTCTTGAAACCAAGCTGTATGTTCAAGGTATCACAACTTTTTTTTACATTTTATGCTAAAAATTCAATACCACACACTGTGCTTGCATAAATACACAAGTAGTCTGCTGTCAGCCAAGAATGAACAGCTCTGAAAGGTAACTTTAAGAACAGTGAAAAACTACTGTGTCCCAAATTTACACAAGAGCTGGTGGGAAATGTGTGCAGGAGTAAGTACACACAGTTTAAGAACATGCCATTAGGGATAGAGACAGGAGCAGGGTCATCAGGATTGTCAAACGGAGGAGATGCTGCCTTGGTAGAACAGATCACTATTCTGAGAGATCTCAGGCACTTCATCTGAACATACAAGCATTTTCCTCTTTTTCTCACTATCTCATTGATATGAATCAAGTTCAATCAATCCAGTCCAGAGTGAGTATGAACAGAGTTAACAATGGAAAAGAAACACTCAGCAAGAGGCAGCAAAGCTTTATCTGGGACAGTGTCAATCTCACAGCTGAAGTGCCTGAGATGCTTTGCTGACATGGATGGGTGAAGATGGGATGCTTCAGGTGAAGATCTTCAGGTGATGATGAGCCAGCAGAAGGTTACTGTGCTACTTCCTAGCTTTACAAGATTACCACTCCAAAACACCATTAGTTGCCAAGGAGTTTTCCACATGGCATAGTTAATCTTCCATAAATGCATGTTAGAATAGGGCTGCTCATTTGTTTTCACTTGGCCTGTAATTAATGTATCCAGGGTATATTTATTTAGGAATACAAGTGTCCAAATAAAAAACTCCTGATCTATGAAGTTCAAAAGTTAAACTAAACTATTTCACTGTAACAAATTAACATCAACACTTCTGTACCTTAAAGCTTTAGAATACATATAGGATACCAAAATGACAATGGAGATGTCCATACGCTTCATTCTGCCTCAAAGGCAAACACTATGACACAACATGGCCCTCCTTGTCAAGTTCTTCTCTATTGATGTTAGGGGCTACCTGCAACAACACCAAACTCCAAGGAATATGGTACACCTCCCCACCTTTTCCTTTTAGTTGGGCAGTACTGTCAATAATACCAGGGCCACAAAGCCAGAAACTAGGATGATCTAAGCAATATTGTCTTACAATAAAAACCAATCAACATTTAACACAGATAAAAGCATTTCATGAACTATAAAAATTGCAAAGTGATGTAGGAAAGATTAAGTTTATGAAAACAATACAAAACTTTACTTATAATAACGATTAGATTTTTAACATACTAGCCTCACACTAAGTGCCAGTAATCTTGTATTCTCCTGTTCTGAATAAAAAATACATAATCACAGGCAGTCTTTTTAACCTGCATTTTAATTATAAACACAGATTAAAGTAGAATACACACACACTTGAATGTAAATATTATGACAATGACACAGACTCCATTTCCAGAAACACTTAAAAACAAACGGGTGGAAAGCAAGAAATAAGGCCTGTGAATCATACAGGTTATTACAACCAAAATCTACTTCCTGCTCCTCCAGGTTCAGAGGATCTCAAAGGTGACTTTCTTAATACTGAGGGTAAAAAGCCCTTAAATCAGGGAGGAAGCACAGGCAGCTCAGCACAGCAGGGCTCAGGAACTGGAAGGCCTGCATTCAGGAGGCTACACTGGCACACTGCTCCAATGCAAACTGTAAACTACCTTAGCTTTATCTTACTATCCCACTGAGTAGTGTTCTGCATATGTTGTTAGTAAATTAAATATCTGAACACAGTGCTCACACTTGACTAAGTCTGTAAAATTAGGAAAAGATTCAGCAGAGACCTAGGAGATAAATAAGACATGCCTTTTTGTTAGAAAGTTAAGACAAACCAATCTGGTTCTTCCCAAAGAAGGTCAAGATCTAAGATCTGCATTGATGAAAAGTATCTACAAAGGAAGATAATTCAGACGGGTAAATAGCTCTGCAGCTTTTTTTTTTTTTAAGGAAAGGCATAACTACATCTATTTTGTAAAAGACTTCATTGGATAATTCAGGTTAGCAATGAATGCAAAGTTTAATAGATTTTATGTAAATATGCCAAGAAAAGGCATGTTGAGCTCCCTGTAACTCAAAATTTTGAACCAAGTTCAATACATTTTTAAAGAGACAACTGTAGCTAAAAAGGAAGCTTGAAACTCATGCACAGAAATTCCAAATACAAGTATACCAGCTTTAACATGATTATAATGGCCTTTCCTGGCTCTGAAAAAACCCCCCAGTGATTCCATAAAATATGTGCACCACAGATGTGCAATAAAAATAACCGTGTTCTAGATTATGAGGTATTAAATAGTATCATAACAGGAAGCTCATCAGTAACTAAGAGTCAGGAATAAGTATATTTATGTGTTTTGTAACACTTGCAAGAAATTATTTTCAGGAAGTCCAGATAAAACCAAACTGATAAAAAGCCACCAAGGTTAGAATCACCCCAGGTCTGCCAAGCCTGGCATGACAAGGGCCCTGCTGTTTTCATGTCTGGCTGGCTTAGAAACCCACCGGCTGCAGCAGCAGCCAGCGCGGGTCCCCGCGCATGGACAGCTCCTCCAGTCCTGAACTGCTGCTCCCTTGAGCACACAGTCCCCAGGAATCCTTCCTCCTGCTCCCAGCTCGGGGGAGAACACACAGAGCATTGCAATAAAAAGAACTTTAAAAACCCTCCTCTATCTGCTCTAGAGGCCATAACAACTCTCTGAAAAGTATTTCTGATGTGGAGACTGGCTTTGAGGCGTGAAAGAAAAGTGCAAAAGCTTTTACCCCTTTCAAAAATAAAAGGGAGGTTTAAGTTTAAAACCAAGCACATACTGCCTCCCCTTATTTGAAAACACTGTAACTGAACAAAAGAGGAGTTTGACCACAATTCAATGTGGGCAGCTGTGAATGCCCTAATGAACATTCTCAGTGCTAAGATGAAGCAAAGCAGTTTAAATATGGCTTCTCAAATGCTGATTTGAAAATCTAAACAGGAACGCACAGAAGCATATTATGTTTGTGGAAGTGTTTTCAGTTTAATAATGAATTTATAACAGCTGATAATTTTGAAAATAAATGTTACAAGTAACCACAGAGATCTTCTATAGCTACTGATTTCACTAATGTGTGGGCACAAAGGGGCATATCTAAATCAATATAGAAAATTCTAGGATCCAGATCAGCAATTACATGATGTAAAGCCTTTCCACTCCAGATCATTACATTATTTTGTCTAAATTTGCACAGGTGAGCAGTTATTTTAACGCTGGTTGCATGACTACCTCAAAAATCTAATTAATCTGCATTGTCGGTGCTAAAAATGGTGTGACAGAAGAAACTCATGGAGAAGAAGGGAAAAACATGAGCCTTTATTATAGACTGAGTCATTAATCCTCCAAGAGATCATTCATCTACCCAAGCACAGCACAAGTGGTTTCAGCAGAGGAAGCATCTCAAACAATTGGCCACTGCAAGGAAAGCTTATTCAGGAGAACTCTGAAAGTAAAAAACACACATCAGAGGGAAAAGTTGCTTTGGGGAGTTTTCAAAGCTTCCCCCAAACTTTGGGCTCATTGAAGAGGTAAATAAATAAATAAACACTAACTTTTCACTTCAAGCTTGAGTCAGTATTTTCCTCATGTTATGACCCCCACTAATAAATTGACATATGTATATTTCCAAATCCTAATTTAACTACTGGATGGAAGTAGGCCTTCCAGCCATGTGAACCCTTCTACAGGACTTTTGTAGACAATAACCACAACAACAAAGTGCTCTTTTTGAAACTGTGTCCTCAAAATGGACAATACGCTGATACCACAGTAACATACAATTTTAAAGGTAGGCAGCACAAATAATCCCAAAAATTATTAGTTGTGAGTACTGTATAGCAGCCACAAGTTAACCTTGAGCCTTCGCCCAAATACTTCAATCTCACACAGTTCTGCTAAATTTTGTCTCAGACATCCAGGCCACGGCAGTGCTGGGCTCATGGCCCCTTGGGGCCGGAAAAGGGAAGTGCCAGAGGTGTGCCACAACCTCCTGCAGCCGTCTAGGAAAGCAGCAGAGCAGAGGGCCCATGAACCACAGCAAAAGGTTGTGCTGGGGGTAAAGACAGCATTTCTGCTTTAACCACTGCCCTTATGCTGCAGCCTCCCCCCATGTGATAAAACCCATGCAGAAAGATTCTTATCCTGTTTCCCTTCTGCCTGTCCTAAAACACAAGCCCCTGTGAACAGTACCAACCACGTCTATCAAAACACATTATTTGGCAAAACACTGACTTCAGAATTTGTACTGTAAAAGTTGAACCCTGACACCCATCACTCCTGGAGTCTGCCTTCTCTCTCTGATTCACCTGCACTTGGAGTTTGCCCGCACGCGGCACAGGAACGCTGAGTCCAGTGCTTTGCTGCTGGCAGTGGCCCCGTGCCCCTGACCCTGAGTTATCACCCTCCTGTTAGAAATGGCATCTCCCTCTCCCTTTTACAGAGCAGGTCCCAGCACCCTCCTCCCTCACACCGGCTTGTGCCAAAGGATGCACCAAGAAGTGGCTTTGCCTGTGCTGTTCTCGGCAGAGCTCTGGCTCCAGCAGGACCAGGACAATCTTTAGTCACATCTGCACGTGCTGTTCTAGCAGAGCCTCACCTCAGCAGAAAGTTCATTTCACATCAGAGCCTCCCCTCAGCTTCACTGCACAAGCTTTAGAACCACGCAGCCCACAAATCAGATTGCTATCACCAGTAGCAGGAGACAGGGCAGCATTATGTATGCTCCAATACAATCCACTCTTTCACTCTTCTGAGACAGAGAAAAAGCCATCTGGTCTGCAGCACCGAGGCTGCCCACCATTTACCTCCACTGCAAAGTTACCAGGAGATAAGAAGAAGGAAAAAACGTATTGACTAAAATTAGTCACTCATTGGGCACCTACCCAACAGCCTGCAGAAACAAATTTTTTGTCTTCAAAATATAAATCAAATTATTAGTATTTGAAGTATTTCTGCGATTGGGGCCTTTAATATTCTGGACTTTTTCAGCTAGAGGATTTGCCATAGATTTGTTCTTTCTTCACCTGCATCCCAAATTACTATATGGCTCTCCCCTGGCAGCACAGGAAAGGCCTCAAACTGCAAGAAATGCATGTAAACATACACACCATTTCAGGCTGTCAGCACGAACCCTCTTACTGTTTTATATGGACAGAATAGCAGCTTTGGAGAAGAACAGAACAGTAACTTTAGCAGATAAAATAAGTATGTATCATGAGAGACAGCTGTGTGCATTACATTCCTCCCAGTCCTGGGTTAAGGAACAGTCACTGCCCCGCCGCATTACAGAACCTGCCAGAGGGCAAGTAGGTGCTATTAGAATATTCTGGGACAAATTCCACTTCATCAGACATCCAATCTGAAAGTAAAACTGTGTGGTTCTTACCATACAGCAAAACGTCAGTTTTCTTGTCACCAAGTATGCCGTTTTTACCTATAATTCTTTTTATGTGAAAACTCAGTTACGGTCTGCTACTTTAACTATGTTGGAGAAAGTACACAGGGGTGATGCATAAATCTCAAAGTCTCTTAGTCATTAACTATTCCAACTTTTTTTGGAACTTATTTTTATACCATAAGAATATTCCAAAACCAATTTTGCAATGCTTACTATCATTATCCTTTATATATTAAGCTGCAGACTGAGAACTGCATGAAGTCAGTGTTAAATTAGTCAGGACTAAGTTTACATTTTCATTTTAAGTATAGGACTGGAAATGAAAGAACTATGTGTGGCAGTAATAAGGGTAATCTGAAAACATTCAGATCGCCAAAGCTGGATAGAATAGGAATGGAAACACAAGGCAGCCACTCCTTGAAACTTCCACAGTTCTCCCAGTTCAGCAATGCTACAGAAAACATGAAGCTCCCTGTCAGATGAAAAACACCTCTGACTTGCACCCAACTTAGGCAAATACAAACCTTAAGGTCAAGGTCAGCACAAGCAGAAGTTTACTGCCTTCACAACCAGCCACACAGTGTCTGCTGCACCTGCCAAGCAGAGACTGGACCACTGACACTGCTAGCAAGGGTCCCCAGCACAGCCCAAGGGAAACTGAGTCACATGCTCTACTATGGTATCTGCTAAAGGTAAAGTGACAGACCTGTCAAGCTTTCCTGATGTCTCTGCAGGCAATATAAAAGTGACAGGGAAGAAAAAGCTGGTTTTCATACTTCACATTAACTTCTTGAAACACACAGTGCTTTATCTGGAAAATGGGCAAGGAAAATGGCGGAAAAGTAACTTAAACATTGCCCATTCTACTGAACAGGAAAAGTTCATTTAATAAGCAATAAACGGCTGCTAATTATTAATTACAGTTGTGTCAATTGGTCCATGACTTGTATTAATCAGTCTCTAGATGCAGCACAGCGTCCATGGCTGAGGCTCACCAAGTTGAGAGTGTCAGCTCTATCCATAATTTATGACGCCCCTCCATAAATCTGTAGAGTTAACACAGCGACACCGGCCATTTGGGCACATTAACCAATTTTTCCCCTGACAGTTGTTTGAGCTGTAACAGAGACCGACACCAGAGCAGCCAGAAACAGGATTTCCACTCTGAGTCACCTCTCTCTGAGAATCTTTGGATATGGAAAGAGTTGGAATCTTCATGAACTTGCATGGTGCTGAACAAAACAGTGACACCAAAAGATGTCTGCCCTGTTCTGTGCACATCTATTGAAATTAGTGAATGCCCTAGTTTTAGCTTGGCAGGAGTTCACAGTTTGTAAGAGGACATATCAAGATGGCATCTAGACACGTTTTACATTGAATAATCTCCTATTCTGTAACATTCAAGTACTTTGTGCATGAATCCATATACACAGCAACACGTCTGGTTCTTAGCTACACTTAGATTTTATCGAATCCTTGTGCTCTTTGAAAACAACATCCATACAAACCCTATGGAGATCACAGAATCAAGAGGTCAAAAAAGACCTTTGAGACCACAGAGTCCAGCTTTTAACCAAACACCATCCTGTCAACCATGGCACTAATTGCCACATCCAGTCTTTCCTTAAACACCTCCAGGGATAGTGACTCCACCACCTCCCTGGGCAGTCCGTTCCAATGGCCAATCACCCCTTCAGTGAAGAAATTCCTCCTAACATTCAATCTAAACTTCCCCTGCTGAAGCTTAAGATTATGACCTCTCGTTTGTTGCCGGGGAGAAGAAGCCAATCCCCACCTGCCTACACTCTCCTTTCAGGAATAGTAGAGGGTGGTAAGGTCACTCCTGAGCCTCCTCTCCTCTAGGCTAAACACCCGCAGCCTCCTCAGCCACTCTTCAAAACACTCATGCTCCAGTCCCTTCCCCAGCTCCATTGCCCTTCTCTGGACTCTCTCCAGCCCCTCAATGTCCTTCTAGCAGTGAGGGGCCCAGAACTGGACACAGCACTCGAGGTGCAGGTTCACAGAACTATATGCAGGAAAACACATGTTTACATGCTGTCTTCCTGTACAGCTAGGTTTCTACTGCTGACACACAATACAGGATCTCTGAGCTCTTCCCTGCGCATTCATCAGTGCCCCTTAGACACAGTGTGTGCACGCCCTGACCCCCAGCCCTGCAGGGCTGCTCGCACCGTGCACGGTGCGGACTACGAATACAAGAGCCTTCCTTGCCCCCATGGGCGACAGCCAGGTCCGGAGCGCCGGGCAGCCCACCCTCCGCCGGGACAGGACGCTCCTTCCCCCGCACTGCCCCGACCCCCGCGGGCAGGGCGGGCTGTCACTGCGCCCCGCCCGGCTCCCGCTTCCCGCCCCGCCCGCCCGGCAGGTGCCGCC
>VZUA01081615.1:20974-31721 GCA_013401035.1 Horornis vulcanius | reverse complement strand
TTCTAACCTAAATGGTTCTGTGATTCTAAGATCTACCTGGACAGGGGGCTGTTAAATGGAACACAATAATGAAAGCTTTATATTCAAAATGGAATAGGAAATAAGGAAATAAATTTAAGGTTTGCCTTTGATCTTTTTAAGAATATGACAAGTTGGAAAGAGAAAAAAAACATACTTTAGATCATGGAGCAGAAGCCGTAATAGTTTTAAAACCCATCAGTAATCAAATACTTTTTTCCACACACGACATTTCAAAACAAAGAGAAATATTCATATAGTCCAGGGCTGTCTCTGGTCTTTGTCCAACCAAAGATTCACATCCCAACAGACTATGCAATTCAGAAGACTAGGAAATTCACTCCCCCAAGTAAAATGCTGAGGTGGCACTAAGTGTGATTCAGGAAACCTGTGGCCAATTTGCAATCCTTGTCAGGTACACTTTGTATTAGGTGTGAGCTAAAAATTTTCATTGAAAGAGGAACTTCCTCCTCCAATTTCAATGCACTTGGAGCATCTTTGCAGNAATTTAAGGTTTGCCTTTGATCTTTTTAAGAATATGACAAGTTGGAAAGAGAAAAAAAACATACTTTAGATCATGGAGCAGAAGCCGTAATAGTTTTAAAACCCATCAGTAATCAAATACTCTTTTCCACACACGACATTTCAAAACAAAGAGAAATATTCATATAGTCCAGGGCTGTCTCTGGTCTTTGTCCAACCAAAGATTCACATCCCAACAGACTATGCAATTCAGAAGACTAGGAAATTCACTCCCCCAAGTAAAATGCTGAGGTGGCACTAAGTGTGATTCAGGAAACCTGTGGCCAATTTGCAATCCTTGTCAGGTACACTTTGTATTAGGTGTGAGCTAAAAATTTTCATTGAAAGAGGAACTTCCTCCTCCAATTTCAATGCACTTGGAGCATCTTTGCAGCCCTCCTCTGGACTCTCTCCAGCAGGCCTATGTCCTTCCTGTGCTGGGGATCCCAGAGCTGGGTGGGGTGTCACAACTGTGAAGCAGAGGGGCAGAAATTCCCTTGTCCTGCTGGCCACATTGGATACAGACCAGGAGACGATTGCTTTTTTGGGCTGCAAGTGCATATTGCCAGCTCCTGTTGAACTTCTCTTCCACCAACACCCCCAGGTCCTTCTCCTCAGGGTTTCTAATATCTCCTCCCAGCCCGTGTTTGTGCTTGGGATTGCCCTGACCCTGAGGCAGGACCTTGTTGAACTCCATGAGGTTCACCCAGGCCCAGCTCCCAGTCTGCCCAGGTCCCTCAGGATGGCATTCCTTCCCTCCAGAGTTACCTGCACCACACAGCTCAGTGTCCCCAGCACACAAAACGGGCTCAGAAAGGGTAGGAACAGAGACCTGAGGAAGGAGAGCATTTCTGAAACAAAATGGAGTTCTGGAAACCAATTAATGGAGCAGATCAAGTTTTTCATCAGACCTTAAACCTGGCAATATTTTGAGAGACTTTTAAAGAATTTTCCCCTTTGGTCAAATGAAAACCTGTTCTTGCAATTTGCAGAGAAATCTATATTCCTGCAAATTGGCACAAAATAAGAACAACAGGGATGTTGAAATACAGAGTAATTTCCACCAGTGCTGGATTGCTGAACTTTTCCAGCTTTCCCAAACTTTCCCTGGCCCACCATGGATGCCAGGGGCTGATTTTTGCTGAGTCCTGACAAGAAGCTGGGTGGAAGAGGTTCTTCCCATTTTTTTCAAATTACTATTTCAGATATATCTGAGAAATTTATGTAAAGAGGGAGGAAGTAAAATTTTGATCCAAGAGAAAACAGATAATTTCCTTTAAGGAAACGTAATCACTCATCTGTCTGGGACAAAACAGTTCTTGCAGGGAAGAGCCAAACCATAAGCAGGCAAAAATTTATTTTTACCAGAAGGAACTGGACATGTGTATTTATAATAACACTTCTCAGAATTACCCCAAGTGAATCAAGTAATTGAAATATCATATATAAACCTATAAACCAATCTCTGCTAGATACAAGGATCTAAAATGATATATTTTTACTTGTTGTCTACAATGGCTGAGTGTTGCACCTTCTACTGAAATAGCTGATAGTGCCTCCATCTGAGTGTTAGATTACATGTCCCTTGGGTACAATCAGTTCTGCAATTCCTGTGCAAAGCAGAATGTTATTTAACAAATCTAAGATAGAATTAGAGTCAGGGAATAATGACTAAAAGTCAGAAAGTGTTGATATGTATTGACCACCCGTACTATTAAACCCTCCCTCCAAATTTATTTCCAGCTGATACCATGACTCATCTTTCCATATAAAGATTTTATTTTATTACTTATTTCTTAGTAGACATTCACAGAGAAAAGTGGATAAAAAATGCAAGCCACACCTTTCTTACTATAAAATTTGATACTATGAAACATCTTTGTCTCATCACTGTGGGATTTCTGTGGCTGGGGGTCCAGAGGCCCAGGGAGGAGATACACAGTACAGGGGGAGAGAGGAGCCCTGATTCTGGTCTGGCACCTGCCCTAACTGCCTGCTCTGAAGGGTGGGAAGTAGGGGGTTTCATTAGCCATTGTTGAAATACACTTTTATTAGTCATTAAAAGACAAGATACAGAAAATTTTTACGGCATTGTTTATAAGAGGAGCGCCTACAGCTGCAACAGGAAAATGGCCAAAACTGGGCCCTTTTTCAAAGCTGAGAATGTCACTGAGGAACACAACTGCAGGTAGAACAGGGCTACAGATGACAGATCAAACACAAAAACTGAAGGGCCAGCCCTCAATATCAAGTGGTGCATGCATCTTCTCAGGCATCAGAACACTTCCGAAGAAAGCAGGAACCTCAGTGAGCAGGGTCAATCTCCTCACAATTTTCTCTGCTGCATCCCAAACCACCTAGACACCATTTGTGAGGGCAGTGCTACAAATTTGGATGCAGCATTAACAGCACCACTGTCTTCTCCTCCTGTACTTCCAAAGATGTAGCTGTTAATCAAGTTCCCAGGAAGGTGATTGGACAGCAAATGCAGATAGAAGATCTTGTATCTCTTTTAAAAGCAACTGCTTTTAAGTGCTAAAAGATAATTCATAGCCCTCAGGAAAGCTAAAAAGGGAAAGGGATGACATCAATTTGAAACCTTTTTTTTTACTCCCATGAACTTCAGACAGGCAAAACCATCACCGAGTTCAAAACAAAGCCTTAATACCCAGACGAAAGGAAAGGAAAGGAAAGGAAAGGAAAGGAAAGGAAAGGAAAGGAAAGGAAAGGAAAGGAAAGGAAAGGAAAGGAAAGGAAAGGAAAGGAAAGGAAAGGAAAGGAAAGGAAAGGAAAGGAAAGGAAAGGAAAGGAAAGGAAAGGAAAGGAAAGGAAAGGAAAGGAAAGGAAAGGAAAGGAAAGGAAAGGAAAGGAAAGGAAAGGAAAGGAAAGGAAAGGAAAGGAAAGGAAAAACAAACATAAAAACAAAAAATCCCCACCCCCAAACAAATGAAAAAAATACCACCAACAACAACCAAAAAACCACCAAACCTAAACTAAATAAGTGTTCTATATTTCAGGCACCAGGATTTCAGGCGAAGCTGCTGAGTGCTTTTCAAATTGCTAAGTACATCTTCTTCTTAAAACTGGTTATTACTGTAAACTGTCATCATTAACCAAGGAAATTTCAACTCACAGCTGACCCAGAAGCTGCAGCTTTGTGCACTTAACAAGGCAGCAAGGTCTATCCTTAATCAAAATGCAGAAGAGACAATTTACTCTGTGCTGCATCCATGTTTTTGTCACTTGCAGAAGATGCTGCTGAGTGCACAGCATTCTTACAAAGTCAGAACAGGTTTTCTTTTTTTTTCATAAATATTAATTCAAGACACTCAACCTCAAACATTTGAAAGTCTTGGCTCTTTTCTATTATTATTCATTGCACAATGATATTTTAATTGGAAATAGATAATCACTAGAATATTAATCCTGTTTTACAGTCTTGGAATTAATATGAGTTTATCTGCACACAAAGAAATATTGCAAGTGTTAATTTGGCTGTATCTTAAATCATACAAACGTCTCACTATATTGTATGTAAACATTACACAAAATACATATTTTACATCTAGATACCTACTATCATAACAGGGATGTTTTAATAGGGCAAGACCTGTGAGAGTAACTGAATTTCCCTCGCTGCAGCCTTTTAGAAAATCAAAGTAAGGCAAAGGCTCTAATTAATTTCAAATAAGAATGAAAAGTCTGTTGGACTTGACAACAGCATTTTGCAGAAATCTGATGAAATCTGGATTTGACTGATAGTATGTTAAGAACATACTGTTTCAGTGAGATCCCTTGATTTTTGAAGGATCAAATTATGCCTGTAAGAAAGCCTGGTTTTGACAAAACTAAAAGAGAAAAATCAACAGAAAGTTGAGCAGTTTTTAGCAGGGATGCCTTGCTGAGCCATTCTTCCAAGATTTGCAGTGCTAGAGAAATTAGCAATGCCTGGGGTGTTCCTCAGAGTGCCCAATGTTTGCCCAAGCAATGGGCCTAGCATACCTGTCCTTCAACACTGATCCAAAATATCCCCCAGATATGACTTTTTTCCTGGGTGGAAGACAAAAATATTATTTTCACTTACCTTTCTGCTAACTTTATTTTAAAAGCATGCAACTTGTAACGCAAAAGCAGAGATAGCAACATCTTCATGAAGAGTGATTTTTCAAAAAGAAGGACTTTTTACAAGGGCATGTAGTGATAGGACAAGGAGAAATACCCTGAAAGAAGGTAGATTGAGATTAGATAGTAGGAACATATGCTTTACTGTGAGGCTGATGAGGCACTGGAACAAATTGATGTGGATTCTCCATCCCTGGAAGAGTTGAAAGCCAGGTCGGATGTGGCTCAGAGCAACCTGTTCTAGTGGAAGATGCCCCTGTCCAAGGCAGAGGGGTTGGAACAAGATGATCATTAAGGTCCTTTTAAATCCAAACCCTTCAGCAATTCTATTACAGGTTATTCACCCCCCTGTGCTGAACTGTTATCTGTTAAGTAGTGCCTCTTTCCTTTTGAAAGTATAAAATAATTCAATATTCAGTGGGCCCAAGATCACGGCAGCTATGGATGATGCACTCTCCTAATATTCTCTAGCAAGTCCCTGGTGTTTCTATACTGATTAGTGGATTACCCAGTGGAAAGGAACAGCCTCTGCAGGGGCAATCAGGAGAGAGACACCGAACGCCTCTGTCCCAGATGATTAAGATTGTCTCCTGAGAGATAGAGAAGAATCACTCCAAGTCTTTGCAGCAGGACTAATGAAGACTGATTTCTTGAAGCTGCAGCACAATTCCCCAGCTCTGTACCCACCCCTCCCTCCTCCCCTGCAGTAACCTCAGCTCCCCTCCACGTCCTCAGCTGCCTCTGCTCAGGCACAAGCTTGTGCCACAGGAGCCAGAGGTGTGCTCTGGGCCAGCTGGCTGCTGCTGGCATCCCTAGTAAGCGTGGAGCCAACAGCCTCAGGCCTGCACAGGGAGGGGGCATCAGGCAGAGCAGAACAGAAACTTTTGATTTTCCCACCCTCCTATCAGATTTGAGTGGAGCTAATCAATGAGTTGGGAGTATTATTGCTAAAAGAGAGAGAAGTTTCTGAGATGGAATGTGGGTATCTTTTCTTTATTTGAAAATAAGAGAAGTGAGGGGAGAAACTGGCACATTATGCACAACCTTAGTAGAATGGTAGGTATTTGCAAGCTAGAAGTGGGATGTCTCTCTGTATAACATTTCTGAGCAGAAGTTCAGGCATCAACCTGCTAGTGCTTCTGCTCTGTTCCTTGACCTTTTTCTCCCTCTGTAATAGTCATTTTAAGTAAAGGGCTTATGGATCTTAATGCTGCTGTGTTCTGAACTTCAACTGGTGGACTCCTGCTTAGATTTGAAAAACATACGTTTCAACTGGTCCTTTACATATGGCAAAGACACATCAAAAATCTGTGCTGGCAGTGAATTCATTGTACTGAAGTATTTCTTGAGCAGAGGCAACCATTGCTTTCTTTCATAACAAGTCAGGTTTGATGCAACTAAATACATGGACAAAATGTAACTCCAGCTGCTCTTTAAATTCCAAGTTTTTCCTCTGTTTTTACAAGGAAATAAAATAAAATAAGAAAAAAAAACAAACCCTACCAAGCCTGAAAGCAGAGTGGCACCGTAACTTCACACGTGGAAAGAAAAGCAGCTGGCTGCATTCAAAAATTCTGACATATGGTCTCTAACTTTAAAATCAAATGGTGATGATAAAAACTGTACTTTGGGCAAAGCAACATCCATTAGTAAAGGTATAAATAAAACTGTTCCAGGGCAGCACTGTGAGAAAGTACAGCCTGGGGCATCTATTTGGTTCCAATTTGGTGCCCCCGAGATGCACTGTAGGAGGGGAGCTTTGGGAATGCCAGGACCTCAGTTTGTAAATGGGGAGCTGCCAAAATGCCATGTGCAGTTCACAGGGCCAGGAGATGACCCAGGCAGTATCTGGCTGATAAAACCATGGGTTTCAAAGCTTTCTTGCTCCCCTCACCAGGCCTGCTGGGTTACCCTGCAGTCCTAGCCATGGGCAAACCTCACTTTATAATGAGCACACTTTAAAGCAGCCTCATGCCACAGGGATGAAAGATCACATGGATTTCCTGCTGTAGAGTTCAACTCCCAGGAGCAGGTCATACTTTTAGTCCTGAAAATTCCTGATCTAGTAAGTACTCCTTTGGCCAATGGATCATCAGTCACAGATCCACTAATCAAAGTGTAAAAACCCATCAACTACATTGCAGGTTAATCTCAGGAGCTCTGGAGTCAGTCCTGTGTATCACCATGAGAAGGAGGTTCCAAATCCTGCTCCAGGTAGATGTGTAATGCAGGTGAAGTAAAGCAGAGCTGCTGTTAAACATGATCAGGGTACACAGAATCAGGTATGAAACTACTTGTATTTAACTACCAAGTAAATTAAGGAGATTTGTTTATTGTTATTTTATGGATCATCTCAACATTGAATCTTAACTTATAAGAGTAGTCCAGAAATACACATTCAACAAAAAGTTTTTTGAAGTCTTGACAAATACTCAGGAATATAAAAGTTTGGAAAACTGGCCATGCTTCTGCAGTAGGATTCTTTATCATTTCTCTAGACTAGTGAAAAATTTTTCTTTAAAATACTGAAACTCATTTTTAAATTAATGAGCACAAACTTCCCAAAACATCATAATTTCATTAAAGTATTAAATACAACTTCTTGACAGATTATCAAGCTATTCAAGTTCCCATTTATGAATATTATTTAAAAATCTCATTTTCTATTTGGTTTTAGAAAAAAATAGATTTAATATTTCCAATTAAATAATTCTCATGTGAATTCTTGTGAGGAAAAAAGAGTCTCTTAATACTTCTTTTCAGATGAAGGAAAAAATAAGCTATTTTATATGCAAATATAACTGATTCCATTTAATTGTTCCTGAGGGAAGAAGAAGATTTGTATGCAAACCTCTTGCCAACTGGTAGACTTCAACCTTCTAATTTATTTTCCTCTCAAATCATTAATTAATAACTGCACCTTCCTAATGGGAGAGAGTGCAGTTGCTGCAGGGCACTGTATTTAAGACCTCTATGTCCCAAAAAAGTCAACAGAAGCTGAGGGTGGTAGGACTCAACTGTGGGAGCTGCCTACTGCTCCAGTGCACAGACAAGTGCTCAACATATCACAAGTCCAGCAAAGGAAAAGCAAATTTCCCCCAAAAAATAGTGCTGCAGGAAGTATTTATTAGCCACCATGAGAGAATTCACTTCAAGCAGGCATGCAGTGATCAAAATGATCATTCCAATGTATCTATATGAAGCATCCTTTGCTGATCCTTATGTTCCGTGCTGTTCCCATGGCAAGGGGTAGAAGCACTTAACTCACTGGCACAGCCAGGCGCTCAGGCAAGACAAATAATCCATCACCAGGCCACTTAAATTTCATCTCTATCTTTTACCCTGTGGGAAAAGTCTACAGGGAGTCTTGTAGGGGAAAGCATTTTAAAATGACATTGCCACAACCACAGAGACAACGTCACCTCTTTGCAGAGAGGCTGGTCTCACGCTAGCACAGCTGGGCTTCAGGCTGCAGCAGGGAGACCTTTCCTGTGCTCTCTCCTCCTCATGAACATCCCTGAATCTTTCTCAGAACAAGGCGTTCTTGACCCTGCTTAGTTAATTTATCCACTTTACATCCAGTTTATATAAAAATTCTCATCTCCCCTTACATCTAGCTAATCACTTCATGCAATCTAAATGCTTCACTGACCAGTCAAAAGGCAGATTTACAGTATACCCATACATAAACCTTAACCACTAGTTTAGAAAAGAGAGACACCCAAGCAGCTGAGCATAGGCAAAGCTAGGGACACCCACTCATCATTCTGCCCTTTTTTGTCAAAGAGCTTTGCAGTTTGCTGTGTCACACTCCTCTGTGTCAGTAGATGTGTAGGAAAAAACAACAAATGGTTGGGCTTTTGTTGTTTTGCTCCTGAATTTGCACTATGGCTTCTTGATCTCCACACAGAGAATTTGAGGAGCACATTGTGCTCACCAGTCCTGTGCTTTAATGACCTGTTCCTCTTCAGGTGCAAATTATGGTCTTTGGAAGAGGTGATTTCAATTGCCTCCAGCTGCTCTCATGCCCACTCCTGCCACATGCAGGCCCTTGCCTGTTCCCACACATCCTTCAGCCACCACTAACACCACGTTGTCTGGCAAGGCTAATGGGGCTCAAGCATGACTCACAGCCTGATGGAGTAATTCTAGCCTCAAGAAAACCCTGATGTGTGTTTGGGGGTGTAGTGAATTTATCACTAGAGAAACCAAAGTAGTATTTCAGGTGCCAAGTCCACCACTCCAACTGCTGGCAATCACATAAACATATACTTTTTGGGGCCTTCTGAAGTACTAGTGCATGTACCAATATGTACAAAATATTATTCCACACCTTATGAAAAATTCAGGATTTTTTAAAGTAGACTTCTTACTAAAGAGGCAACAAGAGGACAGCTCATTAGGAGACAATTTTTCTTTTATATAATTACTCATAGTAGCCTGAAAGAAGAGTGCTTTAAAGACATGTAAGAATTATATTGCAAATAATAAAGTATTTTCCAAACAATAGATAACATCAATCACTTCCCAAAACACTGTTCAAGCTTGACTCAGAGGACTCAGAGTTTGTTTCTCCAGATGACTTAGAGCTTTCATTCCATGATTGTACTTTTTCTACTCAGAAATAAAGCAGCTTTATAAATTGCTTAGATGAATGGTACCAGTATTTTTTTGTTATTTGTTACACCATAATCTGCACAGATGCATTTAGTATTAGCTCCAAGTAGAGACGGAACATTAGCTGCACCTATAGTCAAATTGAAGAACCATGTTATATTATTGATTATTCAAAATTATATAAAGATATGGTACATGATTCAAATTTTTGCTGCTATTATGAAGTCTGCTACATTAGATTCACAATGATTACCTTAAGCTCCTTAATTATGTCTTGAAGATTGTAACAGCCCAAACCCGCGAGTCAAAAGCAAAAACAGTCATATTCTATGTAGTGACTTATGGATTAAGGCCTTTGTCAACAAAAGCCAATATCATGTCATTAAAAGTGCTGCTGAATTAGAGATGGAAGTTACTATTCAGCTGGAAGTCACAGCAACAAAACACGTGCATGTCTTTCTCTGGNACAGAGGTTCTGGAAATTAGCAGAAGCTCCTAAATTTCCTATTAATGGAACTGAGCATGCAAGAAATACTGATTTAATGAAGTGATAAAATTTATGTTCAGTATTTTTTATCAAAATAGATTAAGGAACAATGGCGTAGCAATTCAGTAGTTTAAATTGAAAGAATTGAATCCTATATCTAAGAAAAAACTTGTGTCACATCACTCTTCTGCTTTAAGCCTCCTTCCTGACTCCTTGACTTTCTTCCAAAATAGTAGCTGTCAGGACATCATCACTTGAAGAAGGTTCTTGTTAATCTAACTGTCATTATAATTTGCTGGCATTCCAGATCTGCACAGTTTATTGTGCCAGATTATATTTTATTTTCATTCCTATATTCTCACTCATAACAACAGGTTCCTCAAAATGGTTTTATATCCTTCTAATTTTTCACAGTGTTGGCAGTCTTTTGGCACAGGCTAGTTAAAACCAAGAAATACAACCTAAAAATTCACATTATCCAATTACTGACCCAAAGCAGAAAAATTTTGAAGCTGACAAGTCAATCTGATCTGAAAACTGACAACAATGTATACTAGCTCTGGTAGTTTTGTGGTAATTATAGAAATTAATTGTCTCTAGGGCTAAATATTAATTATTTGTAAAGTGGTTTAGAAATCATTAACATGTTCATCAACTCATTAAATTCAGGAAGTTTTAACTATTTATTCAGAACTATCCTATAATGAAACACTACAACACTTGTAACTAAGTCTAAGCACTTTGATACTGCTAGATTAATATCAAATAAGTCCCTGTTAGTCTGAGCTCAATACATTAAAAAAAAGCATTTTGTTCTAGCAATATGAAAAGGTCATGAAATTTTATAATGGATTTCACTATTAGGAATTGAAATGTGATTTAATACTTGACTTGCATGTGAATTCAGCTTTTAGCAGCTGCAAAAGCTCATTTCTGCCATTTGTTTGTAACACATTCACTGTACTACCTCAATTATTTGAC
>VZUA01081615.1:6720-20221 GCA_013401035.1 Horornis vulcanius | reverse complement strand
ATTTTCACTTTTTTAAGAATGGAAATAACCCTCTATTAAAGTGAATGCTGAGTATTCAATGGTTATGAAAACACTTAATTTGCTGTGCCACTTGTTCTGGTTATCTTCATCCCGTGAGCCCACAGTTTATGATACATGGATAATTACATGATGAAACAAATCATCCTTTTAACCCACATCATGCTCCATCAAGCACATACATGGGTCATTTCTGTTGACTCCTCTCTACTGCTCTGCTCATCTGCTAGATGGCAAAAGGCATGAGAGGAATGTGATTCTTTTAACTGAAATGCAGCTAAGGAAAAGCCAAGAAAGTAAACTTGTGCACAGCAGTTGTTCTTAGATAAGGTGACCAAGTCAATCCTGCCTTTTATCCTAAGCTTGCCTTTACATTTGGGGCCTATGCTCTCTGTCAGTAAACTGGGAAATAAAAGGATGATGTTACTGCAGGAGATGTACAAGTAAATATGGCTTGGGGGTTTTGCTGGATTTTTTCCAAAAGTGCTATTTTACTCCCCAATGCAGATTTGGCCACAGAATCACAGAATATACTGAGTTGGAAGGCACCCAAAAGAAAAACTGAAGATTACCGATGAGCACTAACTGTCTTCTGTCCAGATTGAAGAATAATCTGGGGGAAAAGCATCTTTATGTGTTTTATCTGACTAACACCCATTAAGGAAAAGCTATTTACCAAGGCCTGAACTGAGAATGCACAGGCAATTTTGTTCTGCTGAATGTTTGACTCCACTATCTACATAATGTTACTCTGACCATTTCTTTGAGTATGTGATGTACCTGATGTGCTCTTCTAGACACTTACAACAGGATTAATGTACCTCCAAGTGAAGCTGATGAGCCCTTCAAATAGACTTATAAAGGTTAACAAGATGGCTTATTTGAATTAAAGTTTCATGAACAAAGGAATGCTATTCAGACCTCACATTATATAACAGTTATCTTCTTCAACATACTTTTAGAAATGTATCTAACTGTGGAACATTTTTAGAGTATCTTGCTGCTTCTAAGAACATTAAGAAGTTTTTAAAGTTTGTAAATGGAATTTGAGTTCAACAAGCCTTCTCATTTTAAAAGGTTCAGTAAAAAATATCAGGCTTCAGGACTGAGAATTAAATTTTTGTCTTGCAAAGACTTCCTTCCCATTGACTTGTGATGAGTCTGGCTAGCCTGTCAAATTAATATACACTTCCTGCATGGACTTCATTAATCTACACAGAATACATACTCCATCAATATTAAAAATACCTTAACAAGGAGAGGGGGTGGACAGGGAGCAGGGCTTTGTCTCATCAATTGCTGTGCAGTAGGTCAACATCAATAAATGATTATGGCAAGGAATAGACCATTTGTACAGCAAGGCTGTTCTTAAACCCATTAATTTAGGGAGTAAGAATGAAATGCAATTTTTATATTACTTATCCTTATCTCTACTTGGTTTAATTTTACTTTCCTCTCTCCATCTATTTTCCTCTGCTCTTCTCAGCAGTTGTCATTTCTGTCTGGAAAATATATGTGCTGGAGATTCAGCTTTTGTCATTCTCTTTTCTCTTTCTTTCCTCCCTTTTCCTTTTCCTTCACAATACTTATTATCTTTCATTTGTAATGCATTTCAGCTTCACTTTTACTTTGTTTTTTACCCCCTACTTAGCAGCTTTTTCCCTCCCTCCTTTGCAGATTTTTCCTCCATCTTTTGTAGCTTTCTCCCTCCCTTATGTATTTTTCCTCTCTCAGACTTAATTTCTGATGAAATAACCACTTTACTTTTATAAAATACAGGTGATTTACTTAGTTTTTGAAAGATCTGACTGATGTATAATTTTGGTCTGGCTTTTAGGTTGTAGTAAATCTGCAAATCTTTTTCATCGTGTTTGAATTCTCTAAGTTTAACTTTTTTCTTTTTTCTTTCTTTTTCCCCTGGATCTATCTAGATCTGTCCATTTAAAAAAAAAAATGAACTAGATTTTAGTACTAATTTTCCACTCTTTGGCCAATGTCCCTCTTGGCTGAACATTTTCAGAAGAGGAAAAGATTTTTTTCATTGAGTAGTGAGTAACTGTGGAGATGACATTGTCCCAGCCCAGGGTATCCTGGAATGGAAAGGGAACATGATAAACCCTGCATCAAAAGCGTTATGTCTGTAGAAAGAGTTGTTGTGAATTCCCAAAGACTTAGAAAGGAGAGAAGATAGTGGCAGCATTTTACATCCACCTGAATGCTGATCCATCAGGTTTAATTAAAAATAAATTCTTTAGTGCTGAGAGCTGTCATTAGAAGGGAAGGAAAAAAAGAATGAAACCCCATGGGTATTCTTACTTCTTCTTTTTATTAATTTCCCTGAAAATTTCGCATGGCAAAACTGAGCCTGATGAAACCAAATAACAAAGATATCCACCCAGTTAGTGAATGTGGAAGGGGAGGAGCATGATTCCTGCCTTGCTGAATTAAAAATTCTTGAGATAACAAAAGAGGAGGTGGGAAGGAAAGTGCAGTTTCTAAGGACAGGCTGCTGCTAAAAATTCAAGTTTTTTATTGTTTTCATAATGAGATTCTTCCTGCTATCTAAATTGGAAAGGTAAGGGCTATCTCTCCTAGCAGAACAGCAACCAAGCTGTCCAATGAGTGATACTTTTGAAAACAGGCATTTTTCACTGCATTTTTTCACTTAATTTCTGGCATAAAGGAGAACCAGTTGTAGGGGGAAGTTGAGTTCACAGCTTGTACATATATATTTACAGTGTATCTGTACCTGAAATATACACTCCAAAGAGCAGCAAAGTATGGTACCACTGTGTAAATGCATGTGGAGGCCAGCTTCTTGTGGTGGTGATTTATTTGAAGATATGAGATGTGTTCTTCAAACCAGACAATCTGAAAATCTTTCCAAGCTACATTTCATTACTTAAATAAAACCAGAAAATTTTAATTTCTTTTTGATGCTACCGAAGTTAGGGACCACTGATGCTACTTCATGAGATCTATTTTTAAAAAAGCTTTTTGAATATCCCATTTCTATGTAAAATGAATTGCACTGTGCTTGGCCTCCCTGGTTCCACACCCACTATCACCACAGATGGATGGGTGACAGGATCTCTCCAGGGCAGATCGTGTCTTCCCTTGGAGCTTGGCTGTTGTAGCCACCCTGATCTGAGTGGGCAGCCAGTGTTTGGGACCTTCCCAGGCTGTTTCTGTCATAAAATGATACTAATGACACGTGGCTCATATCTCTGTTATCTTAGGTGACCAAGCATGCTTGTGTTTACACTTCTGGTTCCCTGCACACAAGAGAAAAACATAAGTTTGTCTCCCACACAGTTTTTTCTGATCATTACAAGGTAAGGAGATGCAGGAAGGGAGCAGAAGAGAAGGAGAGGAGAGAAAGTCTTTTGATTGTTCTCTGGGCAAGAACCTTCAGTAAGAACAGCTGCCTACATCTGCTCATAACCTGCTGCAAAGCTGTCAGACCTCAGGGCAGTTTGGACTCCTGCTCAGACTGTAGCAAATGGCCAGAGGGCACAGAATAACTCATTGTTACACATAAGCTCTGATTTGTGCCCCCTTAACCTTTAGCAAATAACAGGCACAGCATGCTCACATAAAAAGGCAAGTGGTGCCTGTCCTTACCATCATCATTTTGTACATGTGATGGAACTTGGCCAGCTAAGCATGTTCATTTGGACATTGCTCTTTTGATAAAAGCATCATTAAAATCTAGCAATTAGTGACAGTCCAGGCTAGAATAAGCTCTTACATGGAGCATTAGGGCAAGGCACAAACTTAAAAAAAAATGTCCTCCACACCTGTAACTAAAGCAGAGGAAAAATACCTTGGAAAGATCATGTAGTCCCTTAAGTATCTATTTCATGGATCTTTAATAGAAGGCACTTAAAACTCTGTGTAAAAAAGGAGTTTTGTGATACTGCAGCCAACAATCTAGTGCTAATATATAAAATGTTTCCAACACACCCAAGTTCTTCTTTCAGCTGACTTTTTAGGAAATATTTTTGAACAAATATTTTATCTGATGTTACATTTTCAGGCTAGACTACAGAGGGATTATCCACTTGTTGCTTTAGTTTCCCCTCCGAGGCTTCTGCAATGTTTCATAAATCCAGATGATCAGTACAGGTCCTAGGGAAGGTGTAATTTGGCACAGGGGATATATTCTTAGAAGAGATGATAGACTTCCAAGATGCTGCTAAGAAAAACGATGTCTGACAGGCTGTTTAGGTCTGTGGGAGTTGATCTGTCATCTTCTCAGATTCTTATAAATCACTGCAGGTGGAAATCACGGTAAAACGTTAAAATTTGTCCAGAGCATCTTAAAAGTCACTTTTAAGAAGTGACATAGAAGTTTAAGTTTTTAAGTCTGGTAATCACTGGTCAAATGTTTCTCTAGTCTGACTTCTTTGAATTAATAGAAGAGTCTTTATTTATTTATCAGAAGTAAAAAAAATGCTTACCTTTGGCCACCAAGCTTTGCTGAAATGTTGTCTATGAGGAGTAAGACTTGGAAGTGGCTTGCTGGACTGAGAAGGGAGGGTCATGACCTTTATTAGTGATTAAGTTTGAAACTAAGCATGGAAGGAAAACACTCTGGTTTCAGGAAAGAAGCTGTGAACACATGAATTATTTTTCCTCCTTCCAGAATCTGTGCCAGTAACAGGAATTTCCTCAAGCAGTTCCATCACAGCAGATTAGGAGTTTATATTAAATATTCTTGCCTGGGCTGCAAACCAAACCTCATCCTTCTTGCCATTATTTAATATGTTGGCCATCAAAGATTAATTTAAGGAATTAAATATTTAGTCAGCTTCCTACTGTCTTTTTGTGATACAAGGCTGTATGTGGGTGGAAGGACAAAGATATGATACATAAAACCATAACTTTTGTGTCCAAGTTTCTGTTGTGTGTCAGCTTGAACACAGAGGTATCACACTTACCATCAGGGTCACAGAAATTCCGTGAAGTCCCTGCATGTACAGCAATGTTTCAGGCTTTCCCTGAACACAGTGGAAACACACCAGCTGATCCCAGGAAAAGTCCTGTATGTGTGAAATTTTGAAAAAAGATTTTCTGAACTCTGAAAGGGATAAAAAAAAAAAAAGGAAAAGGCTGAGGAATCTGGGACATATCTCTCTAACTGGTCTTTATTAATAATAGTTTCATGCTTTTATTATTTGTATACACTAACTGAGCACAGCAGAGCTATTTCCCTTGTTCTGGTTTTGTCCTAGAATACCATGAAACACTGGTGTGAAATAATTTATCTAAAAGCAAGGTGGCTTAATTATGCTTATGCTTTATCTTTAATAGGTGGGTTTAGGATAAGCATTTTTGTTTTGTAGCAACTTTCAATTTTCCTTTGCCGTTGTAGCAGTAATTGCTCATGTGCTTATTACCTGTCATACAAACACACAGCTCCACAGAGGGATAGGGAAGGCTGTGCTCAAAAACAGTCAATGTATTTGGGAGACTCAGCAAATTGCCCAGAAGCCTGGGTTTTAAGGCTGATTTATGCCAACAGGCAGATTCTCATACAACATGGAGCAGCAGTGTGCTGATCTCAAGATAGCTAATTGGTTTGGTGGGGGCTAAAAATCTGGTCCTGTGCATGTGTGATCCTCTCCTGGGGCTGATGCAATTATCACCACTGTGCCTGAGAAGGTTGTCTTTGTCTCCTACTCTCTTTACAGCCCAGTGACCCTACAGTGCACTGCCTCTTTGCCTTTGTTGAAAGTTATCCATGCTGGGGGGCAAGCTGGATTTCAGGCTGGGTGTCACTCACTGTGGGAGCTGTGATGCCACGGGCTTGGTGGTAGTGCTGTAGCCTTGTACCACAGCCCTTGAGCTCCTCTGGTTTGTCCAGCTCAGCCCACACTGCCACCCCAGGTACTGCTGGATACTCTGCATACCCAGGGGCTGCCTCCCCTCCCTGCAGCTCGGTGTGCTCGGGACACAGGACTCACTCTGAGCTGCGTTTCCCTGCCAGCAGTGGCTCATCATGCTCTACTGACCTGGCTTTCTCCTTACACAGGGCAGCAGGAAAGTGATCCCCGTGCTGCTGCAATTGTTTATAATTTCAAATGCATGGTCTGTTTGACTAGCACTCCATCTGGGCCAGCTTTACATCTTCAGCTGTAAATGTAGGTCAGCTGGCTGCCATTGCACTACGTTTGTTATTCTTTAGCGCATGGGTCCTCACACAAAAGTTCACTGTGCACTGCATTTGCCCATCCTTTAAAAAAAATAATATATTTTGCTAGAGTAGCAAGTGGTTCAGCTGCTTGTGACATTAGCAGTCCTAGCAGCACAGCAACAAAAAATTCTGCAGTCTAAGTATTGCACACTCATGAGGGCATCTTCAACTGTTTCACCCAAGGGTTTTTCTGATGCTGTTGTATCAAGGAGACACTGATCTCAGCCCTATCAGTGAAATTCATTGTTAAGTGTGACATTTGATGTCCCTAAATCAAAGCAAGTCCTTCAGCTTTTCTGCTGTGCTCAGAGACTGTCTTCAGTTGCTAAACCTAAGATTTGTTCATTCCTGCAGTCTCCACATCCCATCATCAGACTTTTGGAGTTTACATAAGAAAAGGATTATCAAAAGCTTGCACAAGCCATTTGGGTTCAGATGAAATACCTGCTCATTGCTTTGTCATATATATCTGCTACAATTCTCAAATAAGAGAGTGGTTAACATATGCATGCCTGTAATTTTTAATATTAGATATGATGCTTTATATGCAGTGAACTTTTTTTTTGCATGAATTTCTAAGAAATTGGGGCTTATGCAATCCTGCTGTACAAGTCCCAAAAGATTTTCTGAAAAAGAGAGCACGAACAAGCCAATGGGATCACAAATCAGAAACCTTATTTTGAGATAAACTTTACAGAGGAGTTGTGTGGAGTGAATTTTGCATGAGACTGCAGGGACTATCCTGCTGCTGTTGGATCATGCCCTGGTACAGAGGAGGTGTGTGCTGCTGAGCTCTCTTCAGCCAAGGCTGTGTCTTTCTGTAGCCCTTAGGGAAATGTCTATGGAGGAAGTTCTGACACTGCCCAGTGGCTGAGAACAGTCTGTACTTGGAGCTCTTTTTACTCTGGTCAAGAGCTGAGGTGAAAATAAACGAAACTATCAACCCCATGAAGCCCCTGCCTCCCTGGGCTGCCCCAGAATCACACAGAATGTCCATCTATAACCTTCCTGACAGCCAACCTGGGTCAACCATGTCACCAACCCCACTGTGGCTGGGGACACAACCACAAATGCTCTGCTTGCTGTGACATGGCTTCTTCATTGCCAGGGTTGTTGCCAGGAATTTGTGTGGCACCCAGGGAAAGAGGGTGTAGAGCTCCAGTGTTCTCAGGGGAGCATCCATCTCCCAGTTAGACCATGACAGTATAGGCTGTATTTGTTTTATCTGCCCTATAGTGCATTGGCAGTTGTCCATTTGAGCAGCCAAGAAGGGAGGGACAGGTGTGTGCCATGGTGTGGCAACATCTCTGTCACATCTGGCTGTAGTAGCAGAATTGACAAGATGAGCGGCCTTCCCTACAACCATGGGCCTCCCTGCACGGGAGGGGAGTGACCAGGCTTACCCTAAGGCTCTCCATGTCTCATCTCCCTGACCACCTGGAGACACCCATCCCATGCTAACCATGTCACCAGCCCCACTGCAGCTTGGGCTGTCACCAGAAAAAGCTAAAATATCGCTCTGAAAAATCTCCTTCAGGATGTTGGAAATGAAAACTGTTAGACTGGCTGGAGTACTGATCTGATCCAATATATTAATATTTATTCACCATAACAAGTAAGTAGTACCTTTTTAATTACACTTTATTTTTCTCTGTTTGCTTCCTATAGACTTTAATCCATTATAAAAAGTTTGAGCTGAAGAAGACAACAGTCTGATGACTTATACTGAGGGATATATTTGTGAAATCCATAGGTTATCTAGGAGCTGGAGGATATCTTTCAGAAAGGGACAATTATTAAGTTAGAGAGAGAGACAAATGCTGAGGTGAGTTTCTTCTAAGTTTAACTGTTATCCTGATTAAAGTCACATACATTATTTCTTGTCTGAATGTATTTAACTTCAGCTAGATCTGGCTGTCAGATACTGTTATAACGTTTCTTCTAAAATAGAAAGCCTTATTGTATCAGGAATATTTCTTTCTGTCTGGATAATTCTAGGCTGTGATCATATTAACCTCCCCTTTGCTAAACTGCTGCCTGAGCTATTGTAAACTCTCACTGAAGGGAGATGAGACTTACTCCTCAAGCACTGGTACAAAGCTACCCTGGAATATTTACAACATTTTTAGAAATTAAAAAAAAAATCATATTCTGGATTATTTTTTTCTTCCTTTTAGAGGTTTTCTTTTCCTCCTATCACTATCCACATGTCCAATTCCTGTATCTTGGTTGCCCAGGCAACCTCTGCTGGCTGAGCCCTGGGTGCAGTGCTGGGTTTTCTGTTCTCTGCATAGAGGGAGGAGGATGTGAAAGATGGAGGAGCAGGTAACAAGCTTAAGTGGGCTAGGAAAGCCCAATAGATGACTGATGGCAGTAATGGGAGTTTTATTTAAAGGTTAAGAGTGCTAATAAATGCATTTATGCAGATAATTTAAAAAATCCTATGACTTGCAGGAAATAGGAGGGGGAGATTTTACATCAGTGCATTTCTAATATCAGATGCAGTGTAATAGCTAAAAGTAATACAAAGACATGAGTGACATTTGATAAGCATGTTACTTAAACTGAAACTGATACAGCTCATGCTTTCCTTTGCATTTGGAAAGCAAGATCAGAAACTACCACCCAGGCAAAAAAAGAGCATTTAAAACATTCTGAAAGTGTCTTGAGACTTGACTTAGATGTAAAAATCATAAAAAATAGCTTAGATCAAGCCACCACAGGTAAATAACAGAGGTTCATTTGCTATACTGATTTTTTTTTTTTTCATTATCTATCAGTAGATGTTACTTTACAGCTGCAAACTGACATTTGCTCGTTTTTATAAAGGTAGCTGGTCAGGAGACTACTCATTCCAATAGAGGAAAAGTTTAAACATTTCAAAAGCCCTGAAAGGATGTTCTCACACTTAAACTTTCTTCTTATGTGGATTTCAGTGTTTCTTAAGCAGGCAGCTTTCCTTTGGACCAACAGAGTTGAATTACATGTAAATAACTCACCTCCAAGTAGTCAGACTTGACTCTGGGTGCAAATGGGGATTAGGTCAGTTTGTACCACTGTGTCACTGACTTGGGGGTGGTGGCAATGAGCCCCTGGATGTCTCAGGCTCTTAGTACGTAGGTAGAGTGTAGTCTTTGAATTATAAGTTTCAAAAGCTTTTGGAAGCTTTTGAAATTTTGCACCTCCCACTGATAGATGTGGGCATGGCACTTCAAAGATGATTCGTCTCACTGTTTGTTAGAACAGGTGACTAAATCTAACGTGGAAGGAAAAAAAATCAGAGTTAAAATGATTTTAAAATCTCTAAATAATAAAATAGAAGAGATAACAAGCACATTTGCACATTCCTGAAAGAAAACATTGCTGAAGATCATTTTATAGTGTTAAAAATGCTACCAAAGCAGGGAAAAAGGGAATCTGCACAAGACCTTACTACCACCAGAATTAAAATATTCCTCCTACCAAATAGTTCGTTTTTTCAGTACAAAATAATCAAGGCTATTTCCACTTTTCTTGAAGGAGGTGACAGACCCAGTAGGTTTTGAGACATAAAGCATTAGAAAGATTCCAGCTAATATTCAGGAACACAAGAGTCTTCAGGCAGCTGCTTTTTATTGAGAGCTGAATCTCTAAAATATTTGACCACCAAAAAGATGTTCTGCAAATGTTACTGTGCTGTTACAGCTACCACTGCAAAATCATAGAGCGATGAGGATTTATTCTGAGATTCTGTGATTTCTGCTATAATGAATGATATAGGCTATACCTACAACTGTAAGCAGATATTTTCAGAGGAAATGTTCAAGGGGAAGGGAAGGGGATGCAGAAAGACACAAAGCAAGTGAAAAATGCAGATGATTTTGAAACAAAACCATGGAGGATAGTTACAGATATTATTGCAGTATTGTCAGCCTCAGGGGCGTGTGCTCTGGGAGAGACTGAGATCAAAAGTAATCTCTTTCTCTCCTGAATATCGAGTAGATGGGCAACAAAGACAAAGTCACTGCAGCAACAAAAAGTCACTAAAGAGAGTTTTCAATGAACACTTGTATTTCAGCCATCCCAGGCTTAAAGCACAGACAGCTGCAGCCTTTCTTCAAGGAGAGAGGGGAAGATGCTGTTGTGATCGAGGCTGGTTCAGGGATCACTCTGGGAGACCTCACCCACTTTCAGCTCCCCCACTTCTCTCATGTCCTCCCCAGCCTCAGTGCTTAGAGTGACATTGTCTCCAGAGGATGGATCTGAGAGTCTCTGAAGGCATTCTCAAAGGCTCAGCTTTGCCAGGAAAGGCTGTTCAGGCTCCTGAGGCAGATGCTGAAAAGTCTGAGCTTCTTTTCCCAAGGACCCTGACTGAAAGTGCTCCAAATGGCTCCCAGTGCACTGGGAATGGTTTGCTCCTCCCAGGGCCACAGAGACACCCACTGCTGTCCAAATGCATTGAGTGCTGCCTCTGTTCCTGTGGGCACCCCTGTGCCTTGCACCCTGCACTCAGGCTGAGGCAGCTGACCCAGACCAGACTGTCTCCCCTGTTTCCACTGCATTCGTATTTCATAACACATCTGCAAGAAATATGGTGGGACATCTTTTGAGAACCTTTTCCTAGAGTCTATTATTCCATAGGAATGCTGTTTAGGAAAATGAGGAAGTTTTCATTAGGATTAATCTCTCACTGCTAGATTTGGTTAACATTTCATAGTGATTAAAAATTATTTTTCTGGAGCTCCCAGAAAAACATCATACTCTCTTGGCTTTCATGAGGAAATGAAAGACTGAGCTTCTGGAAGTTTCAATGAAAACTAATAGAAAGAAAAAAGAAGCGAAAATTAAATTAGGAATGGTCATTAATGTATGACTTGTGAAGCTGACCTATTATATAAATTATTGTTTTGCTCCAATATGCTGGGAAAAAAAAGTTAATTGTTTACCCCTTCTTGCTACAAATCCTTACAATAATAACTAGATAATTCACAAGTTCAAATGAAGTTAATGAATTAATAAAAAATGTCCCATCTTTTTCATAGTTTCTGGTTAATTACCTTTCAGTCCCAAATTTGGAGGTTGAAGGGACGAAAGATTTTTACTTCCAATCTTCAGTTTCTCAATTAACTATCTTCATTGTAATAGGGAAATTCAGAGAGGGGACAGAGAAAACCAAAAGCTAAAATTAAACTTGGAAACTTGTTCTGTAGTTTGGTCTTAATTTTAATTTTAGTGAAAATTCACTTTAAGTGAAAAGAGTTGCATAATTTCTAAATAATTTTTAAAGTTTTGAGTATTTTTTCCATTTCCTCTGATTAACAGTGTAGTTTGGATTTAATAGTGCCTCAATCTTTAGTTGCTATTTGTCCCCTTCTAACTTTTCAACACTTACTTGATGATGACAGTTTCCTAAGGTTTCAGAATGTTGATTGCTTTTTGAATGATTGGTTGATTAAAAGTGAATTCTACAATATTTCCTTCAAAAATTCTTTAACTAGACTGTGAAATTGCTCAGACCATAATCAAGACATGCATTTTCCAAAACTTGTCTTTATTAGCAAGGTTTCCAAACTTTCTGATCTGCTGTTCCTGTACACCTTCCAGTATAAATTAAAGGGGGTCCCTCTGTGTTCGAGTCCTTTGGTAGTTAAGCATTTTTCAGGTACTTTTCCTTCTTACTTTTTATAGCAGAATTTAAGCAGTCAAATGTTCAAGACTACCATTCAACACAGTATTTATAGGTGGGATTGTTTCTCTGTCAACCTGGACTAGTGTAAAAACAGGCTACTAAAAAGATCAGGAATAAAGGGAGTCATGAAAGGCGACCACACGTTTTGAAAGTGTTTGTTCATTCTCAAAACATAAAAGGTAAAAACTGGATGTGATCATCCTCCAAAAATATAGGAGGAGAAGAACTGTTTCTATTAAAGGCTGATACTGACAGAGGAATAAACAGATAAAAAGATACCATAAATAGATTGTGAACACATTTATGCTCGAAAGAAGATGAAATTTCCCAAGTGCTAGAGCATAGAGAGTCTGGTCTGATCAGTGCAAAAGGAGCAAGATCTGAATTAATTTGAGTATAGAATAGGTTCAGATTAATTTCTGATATGATAGAAATTTGTAATTGTAGCACAAGAATTACACAAATGCCTAAGAGAAACTATATGGTATAACTACAGGAATAGAGTTGTTGATGTGATTTCTTTTTCCTGGTTCTGTTGCAATTTCAGTCCCAAAAAAAGGTAATTTCAGAAGCACCTTAAACCATCTTACTTATATATATATCTCACTTAGGGCCTGCTTGAAAATATTGTCCAGGCCCAGAAAAAAAATCTGCCTTTAAAAAATGGTGGGACTCGAGGATGCCTCCCACATCATAAATATTTCTCCTGTTACTCCTTAGCTGCTGAACTTTATTTTCTGAGGTTACAGAAGTGCTTTCTACAAAGCAACCAATCCATGGCTTTCCCATGTAGNGAAAAAACAGAATGCAAAGACAGCTTCTGTTTATCTTTCTGGTTTTGAGGCATTTTTAAATCCTGGAAGCAGCTGTAGTTTCTGTGCAGAGTGTGGGTAATGGAGTCAGGCTTCGAGGCAGAACCACTGCACGGCTGCCTGGAGCACATGGTAAATATTTATGGACATGCCAGTCTAGAAGCAGTGGCATTTCCAGGTAAAAAAATACAATGAGCATATCCTTATCAAACTGCTCCAGTAACAACCTTTCCTAGCCACCATTGTGATCACTTTTTTTTTTTTCTTCTCTTTCATGAATTTTTATATGACTTTTTTTTTGTCCTCTGGTTTGTAAAGGAAAATTGACAGCTCTACAATTATAAACTCAGGAAAGCGGCTCTAAATTTCCATATTTAAACAGGTAAAGGATATCTAGAAACACCTCAAGGCATGTTTCTGTGGGAATGTCATTTAAAGGCCCGTTATTTTTATCCTCTTTTCTCAAGATGGAACATCTATACAGAGTTAAAACATAGCAGATCCTTGCGTGATAAGACTTGATCAGGATTAATGAAAATAGTGAAACGCTGTGTTAATCTAGACTCTTCCTCTTCTCCTTTATAATAGTGTATTTTTTCTTCTGTTTTCATTAAATATTCTCTTTTTCCTTCCGGCAGACAAAACAGTAGCACTTTCTGCAGACAAAGTGTGTAGGTGTGTTGCCAAGGACAACAGTTTCAGACATAAATTGCTTTTGAACCACAAACCCTTTCATTGCTCTTTATTGAAGGCCATCTGTATGTTGTTATGTTAATTGAAGTTTTTCAGCCAGCCCTCCTGAAC
>VZUA01081610.1:0-18740 GCA_013401035.1 Horornis vulcanius | reverse complement strand
TCTTCCACTAATGCAATATTTCTTGAAAATGAGTGATGTATATGCCCTTGATTACTGCAAATCGATTATGCAAGATAGAATAAGATGGTTAGCCTTTTGGGGGGAGTTTCCCTTGTTATTGTTGCTTTTTGAACTGGATCTTGATCATTCTCAATAGTTGAGGTACAATATTTTTATGTGTATGTTAAATAAAAGTATCAATCAAACTATCTATACTTAAAATTCCTCAGGACATTTTAATTGGTGAAAAATGGTTTGAAATTGATATTTTTTGATAATCTGTATTGCAGCTATTGTAAAATTTTGACTCTGTTCTATATTAATTGGATTGGTGATTATACTCCATTGAGGAAAACTCTGAACTGCCTTGCTACCCATAACAATACATTTAGTTCAATAATTTAATGGGCAGCTTTGGTTGTAATTCCTTCTTTAAATGTTCCTTTGCTGGTAAAAAACAATGTTGAATAAAATTTCAAGGCATATTTTCCAAACTGATCGAACTAATATGCTAGTGCATTTTCAAAAACTACCGTCAAAGAGTTTCAACTGTGAAAAAGAAAAATAAACTTTGCTTTTAGTTAGAACTCTAAACATGATAGCAGGAACTTTTCTATCTGTTATGTTGCTAAATACAGAGCAAGAATGCTGAGTAAAAATGTCTTTGTGGTGTTTTTAATGTTTAATTTGGTTAGTGGTTTTGAGTAATAATAGATTTTGGTTAGTAGTTCAGATATTCCCTTTCCATTCATTAGACCCTGTTTAGACTAGCCAGGTACCTCGTTTTTGTTCTTATGCATTGTATTTGTATTAGTGCTCGCACAGCTGTCACAGTTTCTCTCTACATATTGCACATACCTCGCATCAGAAAAAAATAGAAGATTTATAAGAAATCTGTTGGGAGTGAAAGGCCTTGTTATGCTTGATGTGCCTTTGCCAGTTTGTTACTTTCATCTGTATCAGAGGTGAATTTAATTTAAACTTTTGAGTATATGACGAGCCTGTTTTGCAATGCAAGACAGTGAGTTNTTTTTTTTTTTTTTTTTTTTGAATGAACTGCTTATGTTCTTGGGGCAATACATAAACTGTCACAGCATGAAATCAATTTTCTGCCTTGATTCATCGTAAATCTGAGATTTCTAGCACATTAGTATTGCAATTAGAAACATTAACAGCAGACGGTAGCACAAAGGCACGCTCTGCTCGCTGACAATTCAGCGTACTTCTCCTTGTGCAGAGCAGGACTCCAGGAAGGAGCTGGCCTGAGCCTCCAGCCCGCTAATGAATTTATCAGCTCAGGCTTGGGAGGGATGGCAGCGTGTGCTGGGCTCTGCCTGGCCCTTCTGCTAAGGCAGATTATTCATGCTTACTTGATTCAGGTAGGCTTTCCACGAGCTTCCCGCTAAGCCTGGGAATGCGGGACACTGAGGCCCATTCAGGGCCCTCTGACATGGACCCGGCTTTTCTTGCTTTTATGGGGGTTTATTAGCGCCAAATCCCAGGCTCCACCCAGTTTGTAGGCGCTGTGCTCATTCTTTGGAATCAAGAGAGGTTATCACCTACCTTAATCCATGCAGCGGGGTGGATTAAGGACACCAATGTGCCTCAAGATTCTCAAAGAGGATCCTGGAAACTTCTTGTTTCTTCTTTTTTGCTGTCTTTACTAAACTCTATTGGGCCTCAGTAAGGATTTGCATCTGAAATGGGCAACCTGGAGCTTTTCTCAATGAAGACATCAGATCAAAGTTCAGTTAGTCAAGGCCTTTCTAAAACATTAAGGGGGCTTGGAAGTACACAATAAAAAGATGAGCTCTGGCAGAGATTGCAGTAAAAACATTCTGATCTGTAATCCGGATAAAGAATAGATTATAGGCCAAAGAACAGCCCCTGTTTAAATTGCTTTCAGAACTCTTGTTTTGAATAAAGTTACATTTTACAATAAAAATATTTAAATTTTGTTAGAATGATGTATTTGATTGAACTGCCTACTTCAAAAATCCGATACCGATAAATAAATTGGTCCACCGATTTAGAGAACATGCTCTTCCATTTATTTTTTTTTTAGCAAAACTGGTTTGCCTCTAGTGACTAGATATTCATAAGCAGTTCTTTTATTAAAAGTTTGGGTTTTATTGGCTATTCTAGGAAAAGTATTGCATTATTGCTACTGTAGATCTTCTCTGATAACTGGCTAGGCCTAACAACTGTTAGTCAAATAATTTCAAAATATTTTCCCTAAATCAAATCATTCTAATTAAACTTAACAGTTTAATAAATTTTTGGTAAAAATACTATCTACTTGACTATTATATGTTATAAAAATCAGGGGGAGTAAAATTACATGTATAATTCAAATAATGTTGCAGGTTCTCTTCTAAATTCCATTAATGTGGAACAAACAGATGCATTTATTTCCTCTATTTACTAGCACAACTTGTTCAAAATACCTAATTCATGCCCAGGTATATGTTAAATCGGGTTTGTGGTGTTTTATATACCAAGATTAAGATCTGAGGAAAATGTTTCTTCATTATGGCAATTCACAGTTATTTCATGTAATGCTCAACCACAGGTTTATTCAATTTTCAAGGAATTTAAAATAATTTAAAACTATTTCCTACTTTTCTATTAAAATCACTTATTTGAAGATGCAATGGTTTGGTTTTTTTCACTATTCATAAATAAAAGGAAACATTTTCCAAGTCAGCTGAAAATATTTCTCTAGCACCATAGAATTGTCAGAGACTGAAAAATCAAAGAGGCGGAGTGCATGATGTTCTGCACATTTCATAGATCTGGCCTTTGCAAATTTGTGATCATCTGTCTAGAAAATGTGCAGAAATACATTCTTTTAATTTTCTGACTGCACTTTGGTGCTGCAACTTGGAATAATAAAGGTTGAACTCTGGGTGAAAAATTCACATTCAAGTATGACAACGGGGGAACAAAACCTTAGTAGTAAATATTATGTTTTTCTGTTTGAAGCTTTTATTTGGGCTGAATGGGGAAAAACCAGAGGTCTGAAGTGTATTGCTAGTTAATTACTTTCTTTTGACAGATAATAGTTTAAGACTGTAATCAGTATTATTGTTTCCACAGGCCAGCCCAACAACATATACAAAGTTTGGCCATTATTACGATGTTTCTAAAAAAATGTCTCCGGAACTGTGTCAGTCCGTAAAATGGCACAGTTTTTACCTCCATGAAGAGTTGTCTTTCGAGTCTGAGAAGAAAGTATGGTAAGTTTTGATACTGTGGTTATGTTGTGTGTTTGGATTTTGCATGCATATTGGTAGGAAAGGGTATTTTTGCCTCTGCACTTGCTGTGAAAAACGCGGTGGTGATGGAGGGGGTCGGGAGCGGCTCGGCTGTGAGTCCCACTCAGTGCCACACGCCTGGAGGGGCACAGAGACAGCTCAGGGCTCTGCTCCCAGCACGCTGGCAGTGACAATTAAGGCAGACATTACTAGGACAGCCTAGGCCAGAGCTGCATGTTCAGCCCAGCCCTACTGACAGCCGAGTGTGAGGACTGGGGAGAGCTGTTCCTGTCTGTGTGGGAATCCTCCCTGAGCACCGTGCCCCAGCAGCTCGGAGATGGGCTTGGCAGGTGGCTATCAGTCTTAAAAGGATGTCTTAGTTTGTAGGGCTTGGGAGACAGGCCATCCTTGACCTACATAGCTTAGAGTGCTAGATCAGATTAGTTTATGATGTGCTTTTACTTCTTACATCCTACAGCTTCACCTAAGGAAAATACAATATACTGTGAATAAAATTACAATCGCTAATTATGTCTTACAAAACATTTCCTATTCAAGCTCTTCTCGGAATGAATAACTTATTATGTTTATGTCTGTCAGTAGTGAATTAAGGAAGACTGAGAGAAAATGAGTGACAGTAGCAAAGACTCATATTAGCCTGTAGACACACATCCATTGTATCTTTCTTGGAGACACTTCAAGTCAAGTCAAACATCAAGGCTGGGCCAGCAATTTCTTTGTCCAGCCCAGTCACTGAATTTATATAATAGTATAATTTATCTAATTTATATAATACCCAGCTTTATAGATCCCAATGTACAGGGCCAGCTCCTGGAGGCAGTGTAGGATTCATTGGGATTGATTTCCACTGCAGTGCACTCATATAAAACCTCAGATTTATGAAAGGAGTGCAGTCAGTACAAGCCACCTTTCTTAGAGCTGTAGCAAAACCAAAGCCAAGTCTCTCTGTAATTTGTTCTGTGTTTTTTGTTTGATCAAATGTCACTGCTTTGTGAAGCAAATTCTTATGATAGTGTAAAAAAACCCCACTTTTAGGAGGACAAAGCAGAGAACTTCTGTCTATAGTAAATATTTGAACCAACTTTGTTTATATGTTAATATTATAATTTCTAACTTTTAGTAGCAGAGCAATAGAGGATGGACACAAAAATATCTGACAGTTTGCAAGTGTTGTTACAGTTATTGAGCAATTTAACTCACTTTCTTTTCTCTAGCTAATGTGAATGTTGTGACTCATTCCACTATATGGCTGTCAAGTATCAGTTCATTTTACATTAAAATCAAATTAGCTCATCAGTATAGCATAAGAAATGGACTTTATGCATTTGATTTTATAAGCCTGGTTTAATGCTGATATTGTCCTTGTGTGCTAGCCTGATAAAAAAGCATCATTGTTACTGTGTGAGTTCTATTCTTTTTTAGTTTAAATCTAACAGATAGGTCGGATTTATGTAATTTTCTTGGCAAATTGATGGAGCAGAGAGTGATGAGCTGAGGAACATGATCAACTCAAGCTGGTCTTTGGAAGGCTGATCTCCTTTTCCTCAAGAAGCCTCTCCTGAGGAAATCAAGGAGTTGTGGTGTTGGGAGTAAAGGCAGCTGCCAAAGCAACAGCCAGCCACCATTCTAAACATTGTCATGCAGTCTGAAATTGATGTGATAGTGGGCTGGGAGCGATAAAGACCACACTGGGTCTCTTAGAAATCTATGGGAAACATAGAGTTGTGTAAGTCTCTTTCTTTACAGTAGAGATAATTTGTCTTCTGAATTTGATGATTGTCATTTCTGACCACAAACATAGTTGGTTTTGGATTCCCCATTTTTAAAACATTGCATTAGGTCAGTGTTGAGACAAGGTGGGAAGGAAGAATTTTTCAAAATTGCAGTCCCAGATATAAAGCTTCAAAAGAAGAATGGAAGTTCTTGGAAAAATTGAAGCAGAGTTAAAAGTTAACATACAGAGGATGTAACTCTGTCTTCTGCAGTCACGGGCTACAGTAAATTGTAGTGATAGAAATACAGGCTGGAAATATGGAGATGATGTTCTAATGATTGGCACAAGAAGTTGCCTTGTAGACACAAGTTGGGAGTGTTGTAGAATCTTCATCACTAAAAATTTCTAAGGACAAGCTAGATAAACATCAGTCGGACTTATTGAGGTCCTTTTCATCCCTGTATTTGTGATTCTTTAGTTCACATTAGTCATGATGTATTCAATCCAATACTATGTATGAATGTTACCAGTTATTTCACTGCTCTCAATGAATTCATGCTTTTGCAGAAACCAAGCAGATTGCAGTGCATTTTTTCATCCCTGTGTGTGATGAAATTCCATTCTTTTCTCAAGGAATGAAAACAAGCTCACAGTCCTCTCAGCATGATCTCTTTTTAAAAAGTTTCTAAAAAGAGGAGGGAAGGGATATTATTTTGCTGGCTCTACTGTTTGGTAAATCAGTTGAATGCTTTAGGCTTTTAAATCTAGCTGCAATGTATCATAGAATAGTGAAACATTTTGTTCTCTTGGTTAACTAGACAATGATTTTAAAGAAAGTAGTCACATGATAGTCACCTTCCAATTGAAATCACTCATTTGTATTAGATCTTATTTTGGATTTCTTGAAGGTCCTTCCGGGAGCCTGGGCTCTTGCTCTGAGTTACAGTGAATGAGGAGCACAGCCATGGCTGGTTAGAATGTCTCCACTTGGAGTGAGTGATTTCTTAAGCATATGGCTCTCAGGCTATGGTTAGAGCCATACCCAAAAAAATCCCTGTTGACATAACGTTGATTGCCTGTCTAGCATTGATGGTACCTCTGTAAAAAAGTACTGACAGCCTAAAAGGAAATTTTTTAAAAATTAGAAAAATTACTTGAAGTTCAGAAAATCTCTAAAAATATTTTTTCTTTCGATTTTTTCTTTCTTTAATTTAATTTATCAAAAGAAGATTGACAGAAAATTAGCAGTGGAAGCTGACAAATCCTTCAAAAATAAGGAAGCATTTTTTTTTAAAAAGGGGTAGTTCATTGTTGAAATAATTTACATTAATAGGCTCTATATTATGAGATGTTTGCAGAAGATTTAATGATTTTCTAAAGGGTATACTTTGCAAGATACTTGTCAGTAAAGATGTTTCTGAATGAAATTTTCTCTCAAAGTGTAGGAGTGCAGGCCAAATGCAGTGGTGTGTTTTGGGTTTTTTTAAATCCAAGAATGTTTTGCTTTTGTCACTAATACCAAGGTTGAGGAGGAAGTGGAAACCAATAGTTTTGTCTGGTGTAGACNAAACTAATAGTTTTGTCTGGTGTAGACTTTTCATTGAGTGAATGGTATTGTTGTTGAAATATGATGCTTCTTTATAGTACTAAAAGCTGCAAAAATTAAGAATTAGCTGAAAAAAAGAACTTCTCCATCTTCTCGAAATGTTCCCGCATAATTTTATCTTGCATGTTCCTTTCTAAATATTTATGAATTGCAGAGCATGGCATGGTTTGAGCTCAGGCTGACGTAAATTGTTCTAGTCCTGTAACTACAGCCATTGAAGAGGCACCTTCTCTCAGGTACTCATCATGGGGAGTGTGCCTAACTCAATGAACACATCCCACATGAAGGTCACGAGCAGTGACAATCTCATCCTTCTAAAGAAAGATTTTAGCAGCTCAGGGTTTGGGTTTTGTTTTTTTAATTGCAGCTTTTTGATTAAATTATCATATATATTGATGTGAGCAAGGTGTTCCTTAAGTGGTGTCCTGTTTGGATGGGGTTTATTTCTCTTTTCCTGATAGACACCTGCTCCTTTTGTATGTAAATAATGTTCCTCAAGGGATGTACTTAATCCATAACTTCTTTAGATGTCTGTAGAATTCACCTGGTTGACCAGGCTTACTTTACCCTTTACTTTTTGGTTTTGGAGGACCTTAAGTTTCACTTTTCCTCCTTGAAATTTGGAACATCTCTTTCCCCACCCTCCTTTCCTTTGAGAAAAGATAGGGAGCAAGAAGAACAATTCTTTTCTCTGTTTTCATTTCACCACCCCAGGATGTAACAAGAGATTATGCATTTAGAGCAGAAAATATACAAGAAAAGTAATGCATTGTATTTCCTTACACAGCTTATATAGCTGTCAGAAACATGAGTATACTGAACATATATTTTACAATCCTTGGAAAAACAATGCTGTATCTTTTAATAAGAAAGATCCTTTGTCACAATGCTTTGTGACATGAAAACCATGTATTTATAAAAAGGACCTCATCCGCATGCTTCTAAGTCTCCAGCACCACATTAAGAAACCCATTTTATTTCACCTGTTCTTCAGAGAGTGAACTGTCTCTGTAATTGTAGCTAATTTCTTTTTTGAGATAGTTACAGAGCTTCCCTTGCAGGATCAGAGATGTAGGGACTTCATATGGGCCAGAAACTCTTGGCCCTTTTGAGAAATCCTGTATATTTATACATGTCCCTCTCTGGCTATCCACACAAGCCTTTGGTTTCTGTACGGGCTAGGAAAGAAAGGTGAGTTGTTGATTGATTTGATTGACTAAAAGCTGATTTTACTTTGCAACTAAAAATGAGTTTTGGAGGTTATTAACATCACTTGTTCACCTTAAAGTTTAGAACAGTCCTCCTTTTCTTTCCTGTGTTTTCACATGTGTGTATCAGTTTTTTGATGGAGGGAGGGGCAAAATGTTACACTGTAAACTGGCACCTGCCAGTGTAGGTGTGACATTCAATAGCCATGTTTGCTCTCCTTTCTGCAGTTCTGGGACCTGATGGCTAAATCAGACTACAGGGCTCACTCAAGAATGGAAGTTCGTTTCCTCACGTGTAGCAGTTTGGTTTGCCAATCTGAGATTTCTTGGCCAATGCACCAATTTATGTGGTGGTTTTAATGCTGGCCAAATGCCACTGCACCTACTAGAATTATTTACTCATTTTTCTGCTGCGAGGTAAGATTTAGGAGGAGAGCAAAGCAGGCTCAAAACCTTAAAGGGCATAAAGAAAACTTTATTAAGAGAACTAGAAAAATAATAAGAATCAGAATAAAACCTTCAGAACACTTCTCCTCCCCTTACACCCTCTTCTCTTTCCCACTGACAACATAAAGAGACAAAACTTGGGATTTCCAGTCAGTTTAATAAAAATTAATTGAAGACAGATTGTGAAGCCAATCCTCCTAAAGGAAGTAGTAAATGGGCCTGGGTGTTTGGTGCCAAAAGAAGGCAGAAACCATCTCTGTCTTAAGTAATTTTTATGTTGGGGAAAGGCAGTTATGTCCTGGTGCTAATGCTGGGCCCTGGTTTACAGGGGTGTGTGGCTGACAGCAAATGCTCTCCAGTGGTTGTTGCCAGGATATTCTGGTGTCCTGGTGGCTGCTGGAGCTGGTACTTAGCAGGGAGGCAGGAATATTCTCTCTGCTGGCTCTCTGCATTGCAGGCAACACTTACTTTCTATCTCTGCTTCCAGTCTCATTCTTCAGGGCAATTACCAAACAAAAAGATTTGATAATCAAAGAACCAAAAGAATTAAGTTGTAGTTTTTAAGTAATACTTGTAAATCTTACCTTAAGAATGTATATGCTTTTGAAAAAGAATAAATTTATCTAGAGTCTAGATTTACCAATAAATTTAGATAAAACAATTTTGACTGTCTTGCCTAATGGAGTCTCCTTTTCCACAACAAGGCTATTTGTCATGCTCTTGACAATCTAACCTTTGTTAACTGCTTGGAAACTATCAGCAGAGAAGTCAGAGCCTTTGTTGTAACCAGGATACCTTCTTGCCAGCTCCTGCTATATCCATTACTAAAGTGCTAAACAAAAAAAAGAGTAAAGGAGGAATTGTTTAAACTCATTATCAAAATCAAATTGTGTTTAGTAACAAAACCAAAAAAAGACTAGAAATTGGAAAATAAGAAATATCTTATTTCCTTCCTTAAATATTGTGGCAAACATTGCCAGAAGGGTGATGTAACTTGCTTTTATAAATAGTGTTTCTACAGTATTTTTCATGTTCTTGTTTACATAAGATGGGTCAAATTCAAGGAAACCATGAATATTTTAGAAAGAGGTAGAAGAGCACCTGTTTTGACACTTAAAAAAATCTACACACATTACATTTTTTTTTTAATTCTTTCTTTGCTGCAAATCTCTTTCTGGTAGATTAATTGAACATCTGTTTTATTTCTTTGTTTTAATTTTCGGACCCTTTAATCCTGCTTTGGTTATTTTATTCTTTTATCCACTAACTTTTAATAACAAGTTAGTAATGAATCAGAAATCAGCAAATATTTTGATTGCAGTATAATCTCTGGAAAAAAAAATCTCTGTTGTGATAATGCAAAGACACAGAGAGAATTTTGGCTACTGTGGGAGGGACTAAAGTTCATCCTGTAAACTGACAGCTACCAGGCAGTGTAGGTAGAAGATTTAATTGCAATTCCTTTTGCAGCTAAACACTGGGAAAGTGATGGACTGCAGAAGCTGAACTTCCCTGTTTGAAGTGCTGCTGGTTTTGTACAGCAAGACAGACTTTGCCCATGACCATGTTGAGATTATATACTGCCAGTTAATTTTCAGCTCTGAATTTCATAAAGGATATTAAATTATTGAAGTACATCAGTTTCATCATTAGCCTTCTATGGTACTAAATCTGAAACAAAGGTATTTTGAATAGAGTTTAATTTGAAAACTCATTTTTGTTCATATCAGAGAAAGGTCATCTCTTAATGTTTTTTGACATTGATTATTTCAAAACTCAAATTTAATAGGACCACATGACTTTTTTGATTGCAGATGTTTATAACTCAAGTATATTTGAGAGTTGGGGTTGTCTGTTTTCTTGAAGGAAACATAGATTTTTGAGTTGAAGAAAGGCACAACAGACAGATCAGTGCAATTTTTACATGCTTCTCAGAAAAGTCAAATTCTCTCCTGTGCCAAGGGATGAAAGCAAGTTTATTTGGGTTTATTCATCAGTAAAATGCATTTGGTGAACAGTCTAGGCTCTTAGTAAAGTGATGGAAATTACTCCCATAATATTTGGGCTAGGTGGTCTCTTAAGGTGCTTTCCAACCTGAGCTGTTACTAGACCAGACATACATAAATTATGGAGCAAATGAGAATAATTTTTGTGGCAAAATTTTCAAAATAACCTGTCATATTTCCCCAAGAAGCAGGGGATTTGAATCCTCAACCCTTGGTGGTAGTTAGTGAGACTGGAAGAAAATGTTGAAGCCAGGAAAGATAGAAAGGTTTAAGCTGCAGTGAGGAACCCAGACACCCAACCCAGTGTGGTCCATGGGATTTAAGAAAACAGTGTCTCTTCTTAAAGTGAGCACCTGAAATGCTCTTTGAAAGTAAAGAGCTTCTAAGTCTGACAAAATGATTTTCTGAACTTTCATTTTAAGTCCACTTAAATCTACTTTTAGCCATCAGTTTGCTTTTGTTTGTTTTTCTGAATGTTATATTTTCTAAACAATACATAGAATAAATGCTACCTTGCAATTTTGCTGTCATGCAAATAAAGCAATGAAAATGTATGAAAATTTTCATAGAAAGTCACCTGTTCATTGGGGCATTGTTTAGGTATATTTGGAATAACAACTAACTGGGTAGATCTTTGTCATTTACAGAAGATTAGTACTGGGATGTAATGGTTTCAACTTTAAGTTGATACATTAAATCATTAATCTTCTAGATGTAAGTGAGCATGACATAATTAAGTTATCTTAATCCCTAGAGATTTTAGCTTTCACTGGATGTCTGAGCACTGAAGCTAGTTGATATGAAGCAATCACAACTGCTTATAGTGTCAACTTTATTCAAAGAGTTTGAGTTTGGTTATTTTTCCTCTCTGGCACCTTTTTTCTATGTGACGCTTGCACTGAAAGCTGCATCTGCTCATATTTATTTTTATACAGCTGTTAGAGACATATAAGAGTATTAAAATGTGTAGCTGAAGTATTTCTTTTATCAACAGGAATATGAACAGTGGTTATGCAATGCTGCTTCAGTCCATTCAGAGGATCATTTCCCAGGAAGGCTTTGATGACTCTGATCCCCAGGTACTGAAGACCCTCACACTCCTCTTTAATCCTGTAACTACTGTTCTCTTGCTTTTCAAAGGTAGCACAAGGTCTTGGACAAATTATTAAGGAACAAATTGTTTCCAAGCATTGCTAAAGTAAACAAACAAAATAAATAGCATTGTTCACGTTTTAAAGGGGGTTTTTTTGAGTTTTTACCTGTTACAGATATGCAGGACCATGTGAGAAAGAAATGTAAGACAGCATTAGTAAAATGCCTTTTCTGTGCAATTAGCTAGTAAATGGATGGCCAAATACAATGCAAATAAGCAAAACACATTTTCACCTACAATATTTGTTTTTCAAATTATTGCTTTAGCATAATCTGTTCAAGATTCTGGAGGTTAAACATTTGCCCTTAAACTTTCAGATATTTTATTGTTGTTTTAACTGGTGTGAAGTTTTTAGTTAATTAAATGGTGGTATCTTTGTGTGGTGAGCATTGAAAGAAAAGTAAAGAAATAAGAATGCTATTCCAATTTACAAATCAAAACAGCTTATCAGCATTCCAAGTATCTCTACTCTTCATAAAACATAATGTGGGTAATCAAAAACATTTTATTGTAACAACATAGGCTGAAAGACCTTTTCTAATTTGAGCAGTGCCCTTCCAGTTATTCTTTGTCATATTCAGTAACAAGGCAGTCCTTTGGAGCTGATGGAAATAATATAATAAATTGTATATGTTGGTATTATTGCTGTACAACAGAATTATTACTGCAGCAGAAGTCAGAACAGACACTGGAGCGCCTGAAATGATTTAAAGCAGGACTGTGTACCAGCCCAATGTCTTAGGAATCATTCTTGCAGGGGAGATGATGCTGGAAAGGATGTTTTCCTGTCTGCTGGTGTGGTTTGGGAACATCACCTGCACCGAGCACTTGTGTGTAAATGTCGGTGGTTGTGCTCAGCGCTGTCTCTGCCGAGATGTCTGGGAGGGTTTTGCCTTCCCTTTGGTGGCAGTGCCAGTCTGGAGAAGGCCATTGGTCCCTGCCAGGCCCCTCTCCCCACGGTAACCATGGCAACAGGGATGTGTGTCATCCTCCTGTGCTGCACGGGGATGCTCCTCCTGCCTCAGAGCCCTGGGTGACACAAACACCCTGCCAGCCTCCAGCCAGCCAACAGCCTCCTGCCCAAGACATCAGCCTCTCGTTGCTTATTTTTCTTTATACATACATACATATAAGAGAAAATGAATGTTTTTTCAAAGGCAGCATTTGGGTGGTTTTTTGCTTACAAGTAGGGAAAAATTAAATATCACCAATCATTATTTTCTCTGCATTTTGTCAGTCGTTTCAAAATGTCTTACTAGTGTCAATAAAACAAAACCAGAACTTTAACTGAGATGACTGTAACAGTATATGCTTGCCAGATAATGCATGTAAGTTTCTAAGGTGAAGCTTTAAAAGTTAGAAAAGTCCTTTTTCAGGCCCGTTTATTGATCTAGAAAGCCATTAGCACTATGTAGTTCTTTCTGTTTCAAGGGAGGTAAAGCATATGATTTCCTGGAGTGCTTTCTATTACTTTCTTTTAATATTCCTCTTTTCCCCTTGCATCATCTTTCTTTGTACACTTAAATTTTGTACATTTAGAAGCCTTGTATAATACACAAATTAAAAATATGTCCAGACTTGAATGTAGCAGTGGCCCAGAACACACCTTGGATCTTTTATTTGCCAAATCTCTGAGCAATTCTCTGCTTTTTCATATCCTCTTCTATTTTCTGAGCCCTCAGAAGTGCTGTTTAAGTGGGTAGGTATGTAAGATTGTAGAGAAAGGAGGAGACTGTATTCTGGGCCTGTGTATAGTTGCCGTATATAATCATAAAAGCTTCTGAGAAGTTTGTGTCTGTATGCCCCTCACCCCCAAATAATCCTCTACCTGACTGGTAAAACTTTCAGATGTTTTTGGCTACTTTCACATCAATATGCCAATGATACTTAGATTTACTCCTTGATTTGAAGAGGGGTGTGAAGAAAACTGAGCAGAACGTGACTCACCTCAGCTGAGAGGTAGTTTGACACAATTAGGAAGATTAGTGAAAACTACCATTAGAGCTTTAGTAGGCCTTTGATAAAATGGTCAGGCACCTCTAGGACCTAGTACAGTTAGTTAACATTAGTTTTATAGAACCATCTGCAGGTGGCCATCGTAGGTTCATTTTTTTTACTGTCTTGCTTGGCTTTGTGGACCTCAGGACAATAATTCCTGTTTGAATTATGAAGATACAGAAAAGTTAGGTCCAAGTTGACCAAAGCAATAACTTACTTGTTCCCACTGGCTGGAATACCTTTGCCAAGGTCTAATTGGAAAATCAGAGTTTGAATTACCCATAAGCCCCAAATACAAGCATCGGGTTTGCATCCTTTCTAAAACCTCCCAGTAACTCTACTGCTGATCATTAAGTGGGAATCCTTCATAAATTGATCATGATAATAAGTTATATGGAATAGAACCTCTTTGTTTCAGAGTATTTGGGGATTTCATGTTTGACATCACAGCTTTAACAGGCAACTATTTCCTTAACATTTCTTTTGTATACTTTGGAGGCTTTCAAGGTAATTGAAAGGGTTGTTTAGGGGTTTTGGGTTTTTTTTGTTTGTTTGGTTGATTTTGGGAGCTTTTTTTGTTGCCTTGGAGTTGGGTTTTCTGAATTCTTCATAATCTGAATTTCTGCTGCCAAATCAAGCACTGTTACAAAAATTACATGAAAAAAAGAAAAATAGAAAATAAATCCAAACTTCCAGACTAATGTGAATATAAAAGATTTAGTGGTATGTATAAAAAATTGTTATGCCACTCTTTACAGCAGGCTGGTTGTGGGAGAATATTAGACTTACACTTTTCTTAGATTACAGTTTTGGAATAAACTGCCAGGGCAATGTAGGCCTGCCATAATTATGCTGGTAGAAGTTCTATTACTGGCCAAATAAATATATCTGGTATTATCTGGTTTTTGAATAGCTTTGTCTTTTACTTCTCTTATGATTTCATGTTGTGAAATAAGCATCTGTCATCCTCTTGCCAGTAAGAGAACAGTTTTCTCCTCCATATGTTGTTCTTATGGATGTTCCTCATAAGAAAAAAAAAAAATTTTCTCATTTAAAAAGTGTCTGTAAGTTTTATATATGTTGGAGTTGAAATTTTGAAATATCATAATGCTTTCTCTGCCTGGTTAATGTCCATGATACCTGGATAAAACAGTCTGTTTAAATGCCTAGTTTTTTTCCTGTTGCTTAAGTGCACATAAAGAATTGCCTGAATCTGCTCTGACCAGAAGTAATTAAAGAATATTAGACTAAAACCTTCTCTTTTTGCTATTCTTTTTAAAACTGAACATCTGATCTGAGGCGATACTGTACAGAGGATTCAGATTGTGCTGTATTATCCTGTGCTGTTGTCTTGCTCTTCATACAGTAAAAAGTTCACTTTTCCTAACTAAAGCCTGCAAAGCCCAAGCCTAAAGAATCTGCTGGAGTTGAAACATAGATTGCTTCCCCAGAGACTGGAAGTGAATTGGCAAATCAGCTCCCTGTGTAGGACACACAAGTGGATAAATGCAGAGCCATGTGGAACTAACTGTGCCTCACAACCCAGGCTCTGTCTACCCTTTATGGCTAAGGAAGCATTTGGAGGAGGAGCCTCCTGTCTTGTCAAAACCTTTCCTCTGGATTTCCAGAGCAGCTGTGAAATGTTTTGAGTTTGATAGTCGCTGTTTATTCCAGCTGTTGGAAATTAATATCTACAGTTTATCAAAACACTTTTCTGTAGTGGAAAGTACCTGCAAGCTTTTACTTACCAAAACTAGTATTTTTATATATGTGTGTGTGTGTGTGTGTGTGTGTGTGTTAATAAAGCTGGTCTTTAAGTATGAACCCTGAAATCCAGAAATGTTTCTTTGATCACCTTGTGCAGGAAGTCTTTCAACAAGGCAGTTTTCTGTCTCTATCTCAGCTATTGATAGCAAATATATCTAAAATCCTTTCCAGAGATCACCAGGATCCCATCAAATAAGCAGAAATGAGAGAGAGAATGTTTTACCTTGCATAAACAAATTACAGCTTTGACTTCATAATCTGTCCCTTCAGAAGAGGAGCTTTATCTTAGCCACTGCCTTTAAAGCAGGCCAGAAACTCTCATGTCAAGGTCTGGTCCTTAAGAGACAATCTGCTGATGTCCCCCTCAGACTCTGTGTTTCCACAGCTACAACTCCCATTATTAGTGGGAAGGAGTTGAAAGGAACGTAAATGATTCTTGGAGACTTCTAAGGCAGTGACAGCCCCATGTGTTGGTGAGCAAAGGCACTGACCTTGTTCACTCAGGAGCAGAAAAAGTGGAGCTGAAGCAAACAGTCAGAATAGTCAGGTTATGAAAGTGACGCAGCAGAAAGGTGAAAATAGAGGGAGAAGTTGTGTCTGATTACTCCCAGGCACTTCCAGAGGGCTTTCTTAGAGAAAATAGTCTTCTACATGTTTTTTAAGACAGTGATGGAGGAGAGAAAGGACATTAAAGGTCCTAGTGCTACTGGATTTTATGTCAGAGTATACTTATATTTAGCTGGTTTAAAAAGTACATATTAGTAGTTCTCAGCATTTCCATGTGTCCATTACATTTGTACTGGCTTATCCATGATATCTAAGCAGTGAAAAAATCCCATTCCATTTGCAATTTTTAAAATATTGACTGAGATTACTCTGATTACATAAAGTACACAATCATTATGGATATGCATTCTAGAAATTGTATTTCTCCTAGCATTTAAAAAAATAAGGATTTTTTTTCTTTTCCCCAACAGAAAAAAAAAAGGAATGTTTTGCGGATAGGAATCCAGAGCCTGGGTTCTGTGTTGTGGGGTGATGATGTTTGTTGCAGTGATGCTCCTGAAGATCCTCATAGCCTGACAAAATTTCTGTATGTTCTCCGTGGCCTGCTCAGGAAATCGTTGTCAGCCTGCATTATCACAGTGCCCGCTCACCTTATGCAGGTAGGAATGCTGCTTTTGCTGGATTTCAGAATTTAGCAAAAGTTTAAAGCTTATGGTAAGGAAAAAAAAAAAGCAATTCTGGACATTTTAAAAAGTTTTTTTGTTTAAAGTGTGAACTTAAAACATGACTATATCTTATGCTTTATACTTTTGTGGGAGAATCATGTTGCAAAATCTACAAAGACCTAAGTATAAAATTATTTTGGAAACAGTTATGCCAAATGTGGGTCTTACTCCTTTTTTGAAAAACTGACAAAATTTCAGAAACTGTAGAAAAGCAAAGATACTACCTATAGTAATCTCTTTTTCAATTATTTTTATGACATCTCTATGCCCCTTCCCAGTGCTTTCAAAATGCTTTTTTGGAGTATCAGTACAGGGATTTCAGTCCACTGTCTTTATCTGAAATGCTCATTATGATGATATCTGATCTTGTTTTTAAAACTAGGAATTGAAAGGTACAGGTTTGCTATATAAGTCTGATATCCCTTTGTATTGGGACTAGGTGCAAAGCAGTTGTGGCATCAGTCATCTTTCCAGCTGCAAAATCAGAAGCAATTAGCAGCATTGTTCCTGTCAGTATACAGAGACTTAAATATGTCTTCTGAAAATAAACTTTTTTAGCCAAAGGAAAAATATAGGTAGTCTTTTGTTCTGTGAGTGCTACTGTAACTTAAAAAGCAAAATTATTATTTACAATGAACAGGGAACCTATCATTTTAGATATTTGATTTGATTATGGTAAAAAAAGTGCTGGATAAAACCTCATATTATGCAAAATATTTTCATAGTAGGTTAGTTTATAAATAGATCTAATCCTGGCTTAGGTAGGTACATGACTCACCTGTATTGCATTTTTGTTCAAGGTCTTTGAATACCTGCAAATGTTACTTACATACCAATGCAATTACTCCTTCAAAAATAAAATCGATTTTCTAGTTTTACCATTGTGGTCAAAAGTGTGTGAATATTTCTCTTGCAGTACATACCTCCATCTCCTTACTTATTATTTTGAAATATTAGGTGGCAGTCTGCCTTCAGAAAGAGGGACAGAAAAATTTAATGCAAGAAATAGAATTTGTGAATGTAAAACTATCATCCTACTTCTTACACACTGGAATTGCCTGTCCAAAATTGGGACATACAGTCCTTTCCTTTGTAGTCTTCTTTATATATCATGCCAATAAAAAGTATATTTGTATTTTAGAGAAGTAAAGAAGTGTCTCTGAGAAAGAAACTGAACTTTGTTTCAGACTTACTTGAGAAGCTGATTATTGGTTTGTGTTTATAAATTCCAGGGAGTTAGGATTCAAATTATACCTTATTTTTTAAATAACTGAGTTTTTAATTTTAAAGTGGTAGAATATTCTGATTTTTTTTTTTAAAGGAGCATTATGTACAGAATCTTTGCTTGGCTGTCTTAAACAAACAAGGGCATTAATTTTATTATTTTTTTTTAAATTGTGAAACTCGGCGTGTCCTTCTTTAAGCCCCGCGCTGTGGAGAGAGCTGTCATTAGGAGGAGCAAAGCTGCTGAGGGTTCCTCCTAGCCCACATTACTGAGTTCCCAGAGCCCTGCTGTGTAGTTGTTGCCCTCTCCAAGAAGCCTGTTAAAGAGCCCCTGGGAGCATGTGTCCAGCCTCCCTGGCACTGCTTAATTGGTGAGGCTGGCGAGATGAGAGCGCAGCCGAACATGTGCTCGCGCCACAGACGGACCCGCCTTATAATAACAGCAGCTGCTCACATTCTCACTGCACAGCTCCTCTCCATTCTGTTGCTCAGGGCTCTTGCTGCAGTCAAAAAGGAAATATCTCTCCTTTGCAGCAGAGTGGGAGAGAGGGATTGGGTGTTTTTTTCCAAGTGTGTATGTGTTTAATTTGATCAGTCAGTTCTGGCGTACGCTCTATCTGTTAAATCTTCAAGTCAGGGCGCTGAATTCTCTATGCACTCTATTCTGCATAGGGAATTCACAGTGTTTTTCAGAAGATGTAGTAAATTCCCCATTTTTTCCCTGAACTATTGTTCCTGTACTTCCCAGCTTGTAGTTTGGCCCCTAACTAAATTAATTGAGTGGTCTCCAAGTAAATTCTTCACATGTGTAATTTCCATGAAGGACATGTAAGTTCAAAACCACATTTAATCAAAGTTTTGTCTGGATGACAAATACAAAAAAAATAGTTTCATCTTTACCTGCTTTGTCATGAAAAAGTAGATTTTTGGTGATGACGCAACTTATCTTTTCTCTGTCAGTCTCCAGTACTAGTTACTCCAGTGAAGAAGAAATAAAACAATTGGCAGTACTGGTTTTTGACAGGACAATGTCTTTTCAACCCAGACTAGTTCTGCTTTTTATGTGAAGTATATGAATATTACATATATATATATATATGTATGTAT
>VZUA01081608.1:0-12607 GCA_013401035.1 Horornis vulcanius | reverse complement strand
AGTAGCACAACACTCTCTGGCTGTGTGATGACTTTGGAAAGCCTTGGAACCCTGGAACATGCTAAGAAGGGCTATAACAAAATCCAGTGTGTTAACGTGTTACTATGTTCAAAGGTACTTCAGGTGCCAAACGCCAAAGTGCCTTGGATTTATTAATTGCAAATTGTAGAAAAATGAAAGGCTTCCAAAAAGAAACCACTGTGTTTCAAAGGAAGACCAGTTCTGACCTCCTGTGTACTGATGTAGGCTGGAAAACTCTGCATGAACATCCTTCACTGGTTAATGTAAGGTATCTAAAATGCCACTTAAAACTAACTCACCCTGAGAGTGCAAAAAGACAGAGGAAAAATCCCCAACATTTCTGATAGGATTATTCAACTTAATAATCCTTTTGACAGTAACCCAAATTCAATAACCTTTAATTTCTCTGAAGCTGATAATGACTTTAAGCTCAGTCTGATGAAAGAATAAATGACAAGTAGTTCTTAATCTGAAATATGATCTTCTGATTGCAGTGTAAAGAGTCCTCACACAGGACCATAACTTCCACCAGCGAGTAAAAAATAATTTTACCCATGAGGTGATATCAAATGTATTTTCTTAAAAGCAATGGTCAGTGTTCCATGTGAGAAAGAACCTACACAAAGAACACCAACTTTCATTCATCAGGAAGTGTTTGCACAGCCTATAGACATCTGTTGGTTTTATAAAAAAAGCACAACTGCAAAAGTTATGTGCTCGGGACAGGAACACATCTTTGGAATTCAGCTACAACTGGTTTGAATAAAGGTAAGGCTATTTTCACCAGTAAAGTTAACCTAGATTTCTTCAGTATGAACAGCCTAGATTTAATTCTTAATGGTTGGATTTTACCAATTATCTACCTGAAGTCATTACTTTTAAAACTGTAATAGAGGAAGATATAATCCTCTACTGTGAGTATGGTGGGGCTTTTTATGCAGTAGGAACAGAGACATCATTTTCTTCAAAATGAACATCAACACACAGTGATAGAAAATGAATTCCAATACAGGGAAAAACTTGTGTCAAATTTTGGAGGTGATATTTGGGGACAGCCTTAACCTGGATGATATTTACTTTGGGAGGTGACACAGCAACAAATCTCCACACTTTATCCATCACACTGAAGGGTTTGTACATTGTCCTCTTCCAGAGGTGAATGCAACTGCCCCTTATCTTTGGATCAACTTTAGTAATAGCTGTATAGCACTTTGGAATTGCAGCCTTTATACCCTGGAGGACTTGTAATGGACTGGATAAAGAAGAACTTCCATTTGATGTCAAATGCCAGGAAAGGCTCTGCAAAATGAATTTTTATGAAGGCTGGAAGTGTCTGGGTTTGGTATGTTTAATGGTGAAATATGCTTTAGTTGGGAGAGAGGAAGTTATAGTGGGAAAATAACACAGTATCTGAAGATACAATCTTCTGAACATGTAAGTGAGAAAAGTATCTCAAGAAAAGTATCTCTCACCCAGCTGATAAAGGTCTCACAGGCATAGAATTTTTTTCCTTGTATGAAATGCTTCTCAAAATGACCATTGTCAATCCAGAGGTCACACTCTGTAAATAGTTAATTTTGTTAGGTTTTGTTAGAGCCTGAGAGTCTCAATCCAGTGTTAACAACTACAGTTTTGAGTTACCATTCACAAGAAACAGCATAAAACCCAAGCCACCCTTTCTTGGCTATGCAAGTTGACTACTGTGTTGTATATCAAATGGGCTACCATGATGGGCTTTCCTAAAATACAGGCCCTATAGTCATATTACAGCCCAGTGAAGCCAGCACAGGGCAGAGGCCACTCTGCCTGGTTTCTGAATCACAGTGGAGGAGAGGGAGCTGCTGCAGCCAGCATCACTCTGGCTACAGAGGCAGCACAGCAACCAGACACAATTTCCGGGCCCAACAGGGCCATCCAGACCAGCCCAGAGGCTCGACTGGAATGGCTGATCAATGGGAGTACTTTTAAATCTTTGGATGGAGAGTCCATGTAAAACCTGATTGAGGTAAAAAAAGTCTTTTTTGTGCTCCTGGTCCTTTGATGCACAAAGGATTTAAAGACCAGCAGTGTATTTATTTTACAACGCATTCAGCATGTATACTTGTGAATGATAAGATGGTTTATCTGTTGTTTGCTTAATCTTTTCCTGTCATTCATGGAGATTAAGCACCATTTTCATTGTAAACATTCTCTCTGCTCCCCTCATAATTCCCTAAGGATGCACTACTTCAGATATCCCTTCAAATAATGAACAGGCAAGGACTAATAAATATTTCACACATAAAAGGAATCTTGTAGAAAAAGGCTCTAATAGCCCCCTTCATTATGGGGGATTTTTCCATCTGATTTTTACTCCTTGAATCTTTTCTTATAACTCAGAGACAAATATGGATTTACAGTGAAAGTGGCAAACATACCCAGACCTAGACAAAATGAAATGATGGAAAATTAACTGCCAGGAAGCAGAACACTTTTTTTGTGTGCCCATCCCACTTCCTATAAAGCATTTTAAAGCAGTGGCTGTTCTATATCCCAGCCCAATTGAAGTTTACTATACATTTTTCCATTTTCATCTAAAGCACACTGTGCTTTTAAGACTAAAGATTAAGTAAGGGGAAATTGAAAACATAATACATGGTGAAATTTCTGTACTTATCAAATCCGAGTTAAAAAAAAATCAAAAAAAGAAAAATACCAGAAACCTCATATAGTTTTCCCCCAGCTGGTTTTTAAGTAAGATTTGCCAGTCTATTCCATTCTTAGTCATCAAAGAGTAATTAATTAGTAAGGCATAAGGCATTTCATTTCAGTGGTTCTGATAAATTTCCAGTGCTGAGTCTGGGCAGAAATCATGCCATCTTTGATGCTTTTTTACACATCTTGAAGGTATTGCTTCCTTCACTTTGTTCACTGCCCAAGTACCCACTCTCTGAGGGAAAAAACCTCCAAACAACAAAACAGTAGAGGAAGCTGCATGTGTCTAAACATCTAATTCCCTTTTACCAAGAATCAGTAACTTTATCTGAGGAAAGTAAGTCCACAGACCCCAAATTTTATGTGTAATTGCTTGTTTTAACAGAAATGTAAATGGTTAAGAAAACAGAAATTGTGAGTTTTCTTTGAAATAGGTCTGATTTATGAGCTGGAAAAACTCGTGGTGATTTCTGTCCCCCATTTCTCAGAAGCTGTTACTTTTGCTGTAGGACATCTCATTGGCCTCTGCAGAACCATGGGGTTTACAATCCAGCAAAACATCAGAATGAGTGCCTATTTTGTAAAAAGATTATAAGCTACAATGGCTCAGTAAGGGCAATATCCTTTAGGAAAGAAGACTGAAGAGATAGGGACCCAGACACCTAAATCCATCACATCTGACTAGATATATATCCTGCTTCTGAGGTATTCCACAACAGGGATGTGGCTGGTCATGGAATACTTAGCCTGTCCTATGATACCTGCATCCAGACATAAATGCATTAATGAAGGTGATGATGGAGCATCACTGAACACAGAAGTGGCTTTGGAGCTCCCTATTCCACTTTCTTACCAAACCATGCCTACCATTTCCTAAAAAAAAAATAGCAATCTGTCACTGCCAACATGGGCACAAGACCTCTGTGTTCACTCAGAGGGGTGCTGTTGATGCCATGGTTTGATCCCTCACCTTCCTTTCCTGTGGTGAGTGGCATTGTGGTCCCTGTCATGGTAAATGAAACTGCACAAGTAGGAAATTCTCTCTTCTGGCAGCTGAACAGATTTTTGACCACATAGTTGTAGCAATAGCCAAAGCTGCTGGATGGTCAGCTTTCAAAATCTTGAGCTTGAATCATTCACCGTGACACACGTGTACTGATATTAGTGAAAAACTTTGGTTCAGGACTTGTGTTTTACTAATAGTATTCATCTCAACCAGAGACAGAAAATTTAACCTATATTACCCATAAACACAGCAGGTTCAGGTCCTGATGTTGTGCTTCATACGTGGGCTGAGCTGAGACTACTTCTGAGAAAGATGGTCCCAGCCTCTTCCCCAGACATCCCTGTGGTTTTCTTACAGCCAGCATTAGTGCTGCAGTCCTAGAGAAAACACAGATCCTTCCCACACTCAACAGAGTATTGGTTTTAGGGCTGCATATTGCTGGCCAGCTGGTGCCTCAGACATGGCATCTGAAAATGAAGCTGAATATTTCACTTTTTCCAGCCTGATCCAGGAGCACTGGAAGGGATCCCATGCTACACATCCAGGTATAAGTTGTCACTTCTCTTTATTGACATAATCATAGAGTTACAGTGAGTTGGTCAATTGAGTTCATCTGGCAGAAGACAGACCCAATTCCAAGAAGCAGCTTTCCATCAGCTCAGATCAACAGACCAACACAACCCATAATCATGCAATATGTAGAGAGTAGGGAACATATGATAAAAGCTGGGAAGCACAGATCAACTCCTTGTTGGCAGTGAGCAGTCAGGTCTGATTTGGTAAACCATGAAATTGCACCAGAATGCTGCTGCTTCAACTGAGTCTAGTGGATTGTGTCCTCTGAAAATCTTCCTGTTTTCCAAAAATCATCTTCAGAACTAGCATAAGCAGCAGTGTCACTTGCCTTTGCAGACTGAATCACATTCATGATTCCCTCTTTGTACTCTCCTGCTCCTTCCTGAGGGCACAGAGTCTGGAGGATTGCTCTGCAGTTTTCACCAACCTTAACTTCATACAAATTTTGCTTTTCTTTCTCCCTTTTGGAAGTTGTTGATTCAAAAAGCCCTGACCTACCAAAAAGCAGAGTCCAGATCTGATACAATTGCATTTCAAGACTACGTTGAGTTTTGGCCGCTTGTGAGCACTTTGCTGCAGTGACCTTGTTCAGAATGCCAGCAGGCTTTCAAACTGAGAGGAAACCTTTCCAGCAAGCTCTCAGCGAGGTGTGCAGGGATGGCAAGAGCAGATGGGGAAAGAAACAGCTCTGGGGCTCTGGCCTGTTTGATGGAAATGAAAAAAACATCAGCAAATTTGTAAGAGCTGACTGAGGCCTTTTTCAAAGAAGCACAACAGCTGCAGGGCTGACTTTGAGGCTGTCATCCTGTGCTGTGCGGTGCACTTTGACCACACTCTCACAAACACCATCTTCCAATTACAGGCTGGCTCGGTCACTCTGCTGGAGAAAATGTGGGGTGAAGTGATACACCAACACTGCAAGACATATAGCAGTGAGCAACAAGCATATCCACAGTAAGAGTAATAACAATGAGGATGTTCATAATTAATAAAAGCAACAGCATCACAGCTCAGGAGAAGAGGTAGGAAGAGTCATAAAATTTAAAAAGGTTAATTGACAAAACTCTATTTTTCAATATACAACTTTCTTTGCTGAAGAAGGTAATTTGATTTGTACATCACCTCTAACAACACTTGTGATTTGACCTCACATAGTTCCATTTGCTTATGGTTTGTTTTAGTTCAGTCTTGCAAGGTCCTGCCCTTGCTATTCCTCAAGAAGTTTCAGCTTGTTTCTTCAGTTTTAAACATATATGCATCTCCCATGACTTTCACAAACAGGAAGAGTGCTTTGAGGCTGACATGCACTATGTTGACATGCACTAAGGGACTGCAGCTTGGATACTCATCTGCAGCATGTAGTGAGATCAAGCCTTGCAGATTTAAAGCTGTCACTCAACATGTTGTCCTTTAATATGGTCTCACTTGACTCGAGGAGCTGAGCTGACCCTAGGCTGTGTGTAATTTGGAGAAAGGCGACTTTTGCAGTGAGAGCAGGAATATGTCTTAAGGAGTGAGTAATTTTGCTGTGTGCTGCAGTTTCCACCACAGTGCTTTACTTCAAGTGCTGCTTCTTGCCTCAGGGAATATTTTCCCATTCTCTGGTGTTTATAATAATGAAAAGGCTGGTCTTGATTTGGAAAGAGCAATGTGCATAGATAAGATAAAATTGCTGCTGAGGAACTAAGAGCACTCCTTTCTTTGCATTACCGTTTGCCAAAGGCCAGCCTCTCATAGCCAGCCTCCCTCTATCTCAGGAGCAAGCAGCAGAGCCCAGTGCTGTGTATGCTGTTCAGCCAGTTTCCCAGACATCAGGAAATGAACGTTTTGACAACTTAGCCAAAATAACAAAATAGCTGAAGTTAACAGGATAGCAGCTGTGAGGACTTATTTCTCACATGGGGCTTACTGACAACTGTTATTGCATGTTGAGGTGAAAGGATGGGGCACCGAACTCCCTCTTAATTTTACATATTTATTAATAGAAATAGCTTTTGTAGCAGGGGATAGGCTCTCACTCTCAGAGTTTGATGCCTGAAGCCCTCTGATTGCTTACAGAGAAAAGACACAGGCAGTCTTTCTCCATTGCAACACTAGCATTTTCTGTCATCATCCAGGTGAAGACGTCTGGAAAGGGAAGATTAAGTTTTGCTACAGTTTTAAGTCAGTCCTAAGACTAAAGGTTTTAGCAACAGGTTTTTTGTTTGCTGTTGGATTAGGTTTCTTTAGGAAAGGGGACAAACAGGAAACAGGGATCTCTCCTGCACGAAGCTGTGCTCCTGCTGAGCTGTTCCACCCCACTGCACCAGGCAGGAGCAGGGCAGTCCCTGTTCCACACCTCCCTGTGGCAGCATGATGAATTATGAGGTCCCAGGGCTGTGGCTCAAAAGGCAGAGACCAGGAAAATCCTGCATCCCTGTGAATCACGAAGACAAGATAGGAGTGCAAGGCCTTTTGCTGAAGGGTTGGAAAAGTTCCTGTACATCAGCACTGTCTACACCAACACAGGACATCTGGTCTTCCAGACTTAGACAAAATGGGCCGACATGGTCTCTTACTACACCAGTAATCATAGCGGGATTTGTGGCCATCCATGCTGCTGTAACAGAAAGCAGATCCATGAACACATGGCATCACCATGAGTGACTGTCATTCCCATATGGAATGGCTGGAGAATGAACCACTGGAGCAATGAGTTTTGCCCAGGATTAGAAATTTAAATCGCTGGAAAATTGTGCAGGTGTTTAGCCTAGAGCTCTGGAATTAGGAGCCACAGTGGCAGTTAGGGAAGACTCAGCATCCTGAGGCTGTACAATGGAAGTAGGATGCAAAATGCTCCATATTACCCCCAGATAAGCAGGTCTGCATGCACTGCCACTGGAGAGGGCTTCTAGCAGGACTCGAGGCATTCTCATTTCCAGGTTGGTCACGCCTAGCCTGGGTATTTCTGTACTGGACTCCAGAACACAGCATGCTCCTATAAGATTTTATGTCTATCATAAAAAAATCAAGACAGGTGCATTCCTGAGATAGTAAGTTTTACAAAGGGACAAGTTTTCACTTATAATGGAGGAAAAGAAGTGTCATGGGATAAAGCTGGAGCTGGTATAAACTGGTGTTATTTACTCAGAGTCACTGAAACCATCTCCATTTATACCAACTGATTGGTATAAATCTCCATTTATACCTTCAAGGTATAGTAGAACAATTAAGCCAATGGGCAGTTCAGTTAGAAGAACTGACAAGTGGAAGGCAGTGTACAAAGCTGTTTATGGGATGGCCTTTATGAAATTCTCCCAACAGTTCTCAGACATTAATGAGAAACATACCATGAGGTGACAGTGTTGACAAGCATTATCCTTGGTCCTAGTTATGCTATAATGCAGAGACCAGAAGCACAGGCAGTGTTTGTGGTGCTACAGGACTTTTGTAAAGCAAGAAGCATTTATGAAAGGTACAGCTTGTTCATTCTAGACTTCCAGAAGCTCTCACTGAGGTTTTATAACTATTTGGCATTGATATCCCTGGTCCTTTATGTGCCTTGTACCTTAGGCTTTTCATAATGCAATTGTCCTTAAGACAAACCACAGCCCCCTTCAGAACAGGTTGCTGCACTGGTAATTTTTTCTGCCAGCTCCAGAAAAGAAAGATGTATTTAATTCTATGAAGAAATAGCTGCTGTGTGGCATGATCCTACACCAAGAGAAGAAAAGTCCCTGGAAGAGGTTTTTACAAATAGAGGGTTTTTGTCACCATGGTGTGCACTTTCCTTTAACTTGTTTTAAGGATGGAATTGTATCTCAAACATTTCAGAACTGTTCTGCTTAGAATCAACAAGGAGGGTGCTTGTCCCATACTGACTGGGGGTGGAGATGGGGTGTAGTGTTTTAGGAGTGATGGAGAAGGTGAAGAGGCCTCAGGGCTCGGGGAGCACAGTCCCCCCACTGGGGTTTTGTTGCTGAGCAGGAAAGTGGGGCAGGGGTTGGCTGAGCAGGGGTAGAGGTGGTACAAGCTCGGGGCCAGATCAGGAGCAAGACCAGCACTGGCATCATTTTAAGGACCAAGAAGGGGCACCCATTTTTTCTTGATCATAAACAACTAAAACAACTTTTATTGCTTTTTTTCTTACACATGCTCAAATTAACTTTGTCTTGGCTTCTGGGGAACTAATCTTGTCCTTTAAGTTAAGCACAGGTATAAGTGTTTTTTCTGGAGCAGACACAGTGTATAATGCCCCTGGCAGGATCAAGTGTACACTACAAAGAATCTGCAGAATCCTTTTATACACTCAAAAATATGCAGAAAGTAAATATGCCTTTTATGCACACAAGAATTTCTACAAGAAACCTGATTCTAGGAATTATATTCATTTAGCTAAGAGTGCAGAAATTTCTCCTGTAGCCTAAAGCAAATCATCTCAAATGTCTAATATTAATTGCAAAATATTTGCAAATGGCCTGTAGCCAAAACTCATGTGCAGAAATTACACAGCTAAAAATTTATGACAAATAAATCTGTTTACCAGTCATTTCTCTGGGAAATAATGGGCCAAGTTCAACAAATCTTTCAAATTATTACATATAACTTTATTTCCAAACAAAGGTGCTTGCTGTCATGCTGAGAATGTCAGAGCAATGCCCAAACCAGGTGTGCAAGCAGGACTATAAGCAGAAGCATGGGCTGGGCCCAAAGGAGATCATCAGAATGTGAGGAAAGATTTAATCCTAATTAAAATCATCAAGAACTGAGAAAAGTCATAATGAGAAGGCAAGACTTTGATGGCTGAAATAAATTTGGGTTTTCTTATTTTAACTACCATCCTTTGTGGTACCAATGACACCTTAAAAGGTCGACCTGGAACAGAGACTGGACAGAGCTGGAGAATAAAGTGGGTATTTATTGAAAAGTCTCCAGGATCCACCTTGGACAAGACAGAAGCCTGACCAAGGCTGCGCTCAGGGTGGACCAGGAGCCAACAGAAAGAAATGGCTGCCTGGTCACGAGATGTTACATTTTTATAAGTTTTGGTACATTTGCATATTGGGGTTTCATTGTCCAATTACAGCTTCAGGTTGTGTGGTCCCATCTTTCTTGTTCCTCCCTCTGGTTCCCTGTTGTTGATGCTTTTGGGCCCGAGGGTTGTCCTTGGTCCTCAGCAAGAAAAGGATTTGATTTGTCTACCTACCCTGTGAAGAGAGCTCACTAGCACTTAATATGAGGCTCTAAACTACATCTCTATGCAGCACAGAATCTAAAATACGAAAGCTACAACTTAAGGCATCACTAAAATGTATTTTATTTAATTGATCTTGACTGATGTAACTGTATTTATTCGAATTAGGCTCTTAATCTAATGTATATTCTACTAACATCCTCTTCAGCAGGGCACAAACACAGCTTTGCCCAAATTCACCTCTGATTGCCCTTGAGAAACAACAGTCACACCATGGAATCCATAGGTCCTTTTCTTCTTGTGTCAGCTGGATCCTCACTGAGAACCTCCTGTGGCCTTCAGACGTGCTTCAAGCACTACAGACAGGATGCTGCTGCCTGTCCCACGGTAACAGCCCATATCTGCTCCTGCCTGGAGAGGCCTTCAAGAGTCAGCTGGGGCCCATTAGGCATTTTACAGGATTATATTCTCTGCTTGTCATCCTAGAGAGACTTGTACTCATTTTACTGGCAAAAGCAACTGATGCCTTTGCAGTGATGGTGCAGCTCATCTCTGGTAGGGAGACCATCACTGGGTCCCTGATGCCTGGGATGAGGGTATGGCTGAGAGGATGACATGAGGGGGTGAACTGATGGCCAAGGAAGGCTCTGGGTGAGCCAGAAAAGCCTTTTCTCCAGCAGTCCACGCAGCCCATGCAGAAAGCAACAGTTGTTTTTCCTGAACATAATTTGAAATGCAGGTGTGATGCAGCTGCACGAGAGGCTTGGACCATATGGAGGTGCATTTTAGTACCAAATAACCTTGACACACTTTACCGGCAGTTACTGTCTGGTGTTGCCTTATTAGTCACTTTTCCCTTCTTGGAATAGGGCAAGAAGTGTTAATGAAGAGGCTCTAATTTCACCATCTTTCTCAGCAGCCATCCTAATTCCAGTGCATGCCCACTGGAGATAGCCTTGCTTACTGTCTGCCTATTGAATGCCTGTTTAGTCATCACTTTGCTGGTACTTACAGGAAAGAGCCATTGTTTCTGGGCTTCCTTGTCGATAGCACAAGTTCCTGAATCTCTACTTGTTAGTTAAAGAAAACACCTCTGAAGAAAGCCTTGGTTCTGATTCACAACTGTCAACATTTTCTGAGTATAATCTGCATGAATTGGTTTGATTTTTTAATTCATAGCCACTGAAGCAGCAAGGGGAATTTAAACAAACTTCTTTGGGCAAGATTATGGTGCAGCTCACAAGAATTGAAATTCCAAAATAAGAGCAACCAGCCAACCTGTGTGACTCCCTGGAGGATCCTTGAGTTTTGAAAGCTGCTCAGGCCTGCACTGCTGTTTGGAAGAGGAAAGCAAGATGCTCCTCAAGGGGTATTTTCAAGGTAGCCAACATATTTATCAGGTTAGATCACAGGAAAAGAACATTGGCAAAAAAGAAATAATTTTAATTAATTGAGTTGATAAGCATAATAGCTGCCTGGTTCAACATAATAAGGGACACAAATTATTCAGTCATTTGCCAGAACCCATCTGGTACATTTGACTGGTTTATAATGTTAGTATTGCTGTTCAGCAAGGAAGGGAAATAAATTACATCTTCTGGAAATTAAGAAGAAGAGAAACAAAGCACAGAAAATAGAAAGCTGGGGAGGCATCAGTTTATCTAAAAAAAATTCCTAGAAGAGATGGGAATCTGAAAAAAATGGGTAAGAATGAGAGTTTTTTAGTAAAGCAGAGACCCATATGGGAAAACTGCTTTTTCTGTAGGCTGTGTCCTGAATATGCAGTAGCCTTCTTTATCTAACCAACATTGTAGGGAGACATGGAATTTACCTAGTTAAATGTGCCTAGATAATAAGAGTTTTTCATGTAAGTGCTGCTCTGTAATAGACATGGCCTTCGCTGAGATAATGAGTGATTTAGATAAAAGATGGGCATACTGTATTAACTTTGAAGATGTAATCTTCCCTAGGAAATTCTGAAAACTGGAACTAAATTAGCGTTCTAGTAATTGTACATGTCCAGGAACATTTCAGTAGATAAGTGCAACAACAGCAGCTGAAAGCTGTTAAACTCTTTGGCTGCTAAAAATGTGATCTATATGACATCTACATAAAATTACAGACTCATGTCACTCATGCCAAGTGAAAAAAAGAAAAAACTGAAAGCAGTAATATTGTAAAACATTTTGACATTGCTGTGGGTGTTTGAATCAGTAGAGGTTAGGAGTTAAAGCTTTTATAGACTCAAGTCATGGTTCTGGCTGTGTTTTCCTCTCAGACATACACAATTGCATCTGTGGAGCCCTGTGCACACACAGATGAGTAGCCACAGCATGGGCACAGTATGGCTGGTATGTGCAGCGTGATTTATCTGTAGGTGTGCAATAAACATTTTTCCTGACAGCTTCCAGCCAGCACTCCCAAGCCTCTGGAACAGTGGGATTGCAAAAATACAGGAAAAGGCATATCCCGTGTGCTTGTCATGGTGCACGGGAACTGGCCAGGCAGTACAGGAAATCCTATGCAATATGAGCAGTGCAGCAACCCCAGCACTACCTAACATGCCTTGGGAGCTTGTATGTGGGGAAGGGGGTGGCTGAACCTGGGTTGCAAACTCGTGAGCTCATACTTTGGGGTGGTACTGTCTCTGCCTCCTCGGGGTCCAGCTGCACCAGTGCCTAACCATCCTTCTCATGGAGCCAGCAGCTCACTCTGCTGCTCTCACTGACGTGAAGGAGGCTTAGAATCAGCCCTGGAGCAGGGCCAGACTTCTCAGCACATTATGGGACAGAACTGTTGACAGACGATCTTAACTCTCTCACTTGTGGGAAGTTTGTACACACTCTCAGTGGAGCTGCAGGACCAAGGTCTTGGCCTCACATTCCTGCTGAAAACCCCATGGTGCCTTTCCTGAGAATTAAGACACCAGGATCATCAGTCTGACCAGATGAGATGCTGATACTAGTAAAACCCTCCTGCCCTATCCTCCCTGGGTATCTGTAAACATCTGTGGTGAACCAGTCTGCCGTACCCCAGCCCCAAGCAGTGAGACTTTGAAACAGCTTGGTATTAATTTGACTTTAATACTGAAAAATATTAACCAAGAAAGGAAATACTCAGAGACTGATATTCCTAAC
>VZUA01081607.1:0-11788 GCA_013401035.1 Horornis vulcanius | reverse complement strand
TTTATCTTTATATATTTTTTATTTATTTATTTTGGGGCGGGGGGGTCACTTTTGCATTTCTAAAACACCCTCCCCCCGCTAAAATATACCCCAAAGCAACCAAACAACCCAGCGAGCAAAGCCAGGAGCCAGCTGCATTGTTGTGGATTTTTACTTTCTTTCTTTAATTATTTTTTTCCTCANTTTTTGCAAACGGCCACACTCGGCTCGGGGCCTCCAATGGGATTTACTCCTGGGGAAAGAAGCTTTTTCCTTAAAGACGGTTCCTCATGAATTCCCCATATTAGTTTTTGGTTTTATTTTTTTGTTTTTTTTTTTTTTTTTTTTTTTTTTTCTTTGCCACAGTCCTCCAGACAAAAAAAAAAATAGATTTTGATGATTTTCTCTTCTTTGATTTTTTTCCATCGTGTTGTCTTTTACTTTCCAGGACACTCAAGTGGTGGGTTAATTCTGTCTAGCTGTTTTGTTATTATTGCAAAATAACCTGTAAGTCTATAAATATTCTGCTTGTATGGAATTGTTGTACTGTGCTGGGGGTGCAAAATCGCTTTGGCTTTTCTGGAAAGGGATTTTATTTCTGCACTTTTTGCCTCTTGCTGGGCAAAGGCCTTTGCTGGGAGTTGGGAGGGGGGGCATAATGCAAAGCCTTGGCATTCAGTGTCGGGTGGTCTCGCAGGGGGTGCAGAGGGAGGGGACCTGTCACCCCAACCTTCCCTGCTCCTCTGTGCAGATGTAGCTCCCTGAATATAAATCTGTGGAGATTTCTTGCGTCTGTCCCCTGGCCTCGCGGGTTTATTTCTTGGGGGCCTGCAGCAAGGCTTGGGTTTGGGGGTGGTTCAGATCGCTCATTTTGCTTTCTCAGTTGGGTTTTTGGGCTGCGAGCTGCCGGTCGGGGCAGTGGGGAGCGGGGCAAGGCATGCTCTGAGCTGTGAAGGCATTTCTGGGCCCTGGTAATTAATAGAAATTTGTTTACGAGAATAACCACCGCAGGTCACGGTGCCCTCGGTCCACTGGTGCAGTTGCTCGGAGCTACTGATTCCAGCACTGGCGAGCCCACGGAGCGGCCACCTTGGACGCAAAGTCCCCGGGTGCTGCCTGTATTTTGATTTCTCAGCTGAGCTTTTGAACCGAAACGTTTTAAAGCAAGGGAAGCGGGGGTGGGGGGGGAATAAATTAGGAAGAAAGCCCTTCTGCTAATACGACTCATCATTAAAAATAGCCCGGTGGCAAGACAGGGATGGTACTCCCGAGACACTTGAGGTGATACAGATATGCTGGAGAGACGGCTGCCCTGTAGTTAAAATGCAATATGGAATTCCCAGGGAGTGAGTGCAGCTGGAGCTGTGTGACTCGTGCGACTCCGATCCCGGCCCCGGGCAGGGAGGGGGCTCCCGGGTCTGCGAGTGACCAAAGGAGGGACGGACCCAAGAGTTGTAACTCTGTTCCGGGATTTTGATATGTTTTTTTTTTCTTTTTCCCCAGCAATGAAACTCAAAGGAAAGGGGTTGTTGGGGGCGACAGATCCGTTCTGTTTGTCATTTCTCTGCAGTGTGTGACGCTTTCGTTTTAGCCGGAGCCCAGCGAGCCCAGCGCCCGCCGGACGCTCGGGAGCAGCAGCGAGAGGGCTGCCGCTTGGGGGATTTTTGGTGGAGACCCGAGGTCGAGCGCAGCTTCCGTTCAAGTAGCACTCTTACGGGGGAGATTTCTCACTCTGCCTGGCCACAGCCAAGCCGGGTTTACATCAGAGTTTCCATCCTAACCCGCCTCGTTGCGGGGACATAGGGAGCAGCCTGCAGCATCTCTTTTGGACTGGGAGCTGAGCAGCCTGGGCGCCTTTGCTGAGTTTTTGGCCTTTCTGCTCTGGTGTCATACATTCTCCTACTCCCTCGCTGTCACTCAGGGCCCGGCTGCAGATACCCATGGGCTCTTTCCACTCGCCTCTACTCCCCACTGCTGCCTGCTGCCCCCAAAGCAGCAGTGATCCCTGTGATGCCTCGCTGGGAACTTCAGGGAGCTGGGGATGGAGTCATTTCCCTGGGAGCCCTCTCCCTCCATCGGCCAGAGGGATCGTTGCTGGATGAGGCCTTACCACCCTCTCCCTTTGCCTTCTTCCTTAGCCTGTCCCAGCTGTGGGGACCAGCACAGCAGCCGCTGGCGGTAGCGGTGGCTGCCAGGGTGGCAGTGTCCCGGTGGGACAGCTTCCCCTGCCTCCGCAAGCCGACAGCAAGTGTCTTCTCTTTGGGGGAGAACGATCACTGGTGGGAGTGTGCAAAGCCACCAGCAGCCCCGTATTGGCTGTGGGACGTTTCTTAGTGGCCCGGGGCTCGGTGTGGCTCCTGCACACCCACAAAGTGCCTGTGTGGGACGTGGAGGAGCAGCAGCAGCTCGGCCCTGCCTGTGGGAGGCTGTGGCAATCCTGCTGGCACCCCTCTCTCAAAAACAACCTCTACGCTGTAGGGAGCTCCTCACCCAGGCAAGGGTTTGAACCCTCAAGTGCTACCCCACAAAGCTGTGGCAATGCTGGAAGAGGGGCGATGCTGCTGGGGAATGGTCCCCCTTGGAGCTGGCAGAGGTATTTCTGGTCATGCTGGAGCAGCTCCAAGGAGCAGGAGCAGAGGCAGGAGCAGTGCTGGGCATCGCCACAAGTGCCTTGCACCCTTCCATGGACTGTCCCTCTCCAGCTTCCTCATGGCCTCCCCTGGCAAAGCTCCTGGGATGAAAAGCAACCCCTCTGCCTGTGTGCTGGCATGCAGGGCACAGTGCAGTGTGAAATTATTCAGCCATCCCTGTGAACTGCAGTTGGAGGTTGAAGGGCCTCGGAGCTGGAGGTGCTGCTTGGCAGTGTGGGGAGTCCCCGGGCTTGGGCTGTTTCCCTCCAGAGGACACAGAGCAGGTTTTTATGGTACATCGAGGCCAGCACATATTTTTCCCAGGTGAACCACACTCCTGGAAAGAAGTGCCTTGTCTTCTACAAAACACTGCTTAAATAAACAGTACCCCACTATAATTTTTTCTTTTGAAATTAACTCCTTCAGGCCATAAGGCTTCCTCATCCTCACACAGAAATAACTGCCAGGACTTTTAAAGGGGAAAAAAAATAGGTCCAAGAGAGAAAAGTTTAGCCTGACAGAACCTCTCCCCTTCCCTGTGGCCCTTGAGGATGGGTTTCAGGAACAGCCTGCCCATTTTGGAGCTGGGTGCTGCCGCATGAACATTACTTAAAAGGAGTTTTGCGCATATTAATGCAAATGCAGCGAGGCCAGGCAGCACAGGGACAGCTGAGTCCCTGCCTGAATTCAACTATCTTGTTTTCTAATCTAACCTACTTTTTTTCTNTTTTTTTTTTTTTTTTTTTTGGTTAGAGACCGGTGCTTTGTAGGAACCTGTTCTCAGTGCAATCTCAGAGCTTTTTGTGGGTGTCTGATTTCTGTAACACGTTTTGGTTTCCAGTATGAATGTAATGTACAGGGAACATCATGACACTGCTCTAGGTGTATGTGATCTTATCTACCTGACATTTAAGGTTTTTTTAAACCGTCTAATTCATATGATTTGCATAAAAATCACATGATTTTACTTTTTTTCCTCCTTTTTTTTCATGCATCATCATAACAAACTACTAAGGTTTACTGGGCTGTTTTGTGTTTGTCGGCATGAACACGGCCCCGTTTCTCTTGTCTTCATTCCTCCCTGGTGGAGGTTGGGGATGTGAAAGGTGGCACTTGGAGGAGACTTGTGATCCTAGCCAGCCACTGATATCCTGAATAAGCTAATGTGTACAGTTTAACTTCCCAGAAGACAAAGCAGCTGAGTACGCATGCCATGCAGTTGTTAATTTAAACAGTCAAGACTTCTTTTTATTGATAAGGAAACTACTCTGGAACAGCCCCCCGGATCCCAGCAGGCTCCCCCTGCCGCAGCCGTCCTCATTACAAAACAAGGCCGCAATTAAAATAAACTCCAAGAGCTAAACAAACTGCTGCCTCTTGCTGGTCATGTGTTAGCTTTAGCCTTTAACGCAGAACAAAATGTTTTCCTGGGTATCGGAAGAGGCATGGGCTGCGACTGGGAGGAGAAGAGGGAGCAGCAGCTGGGTGTATGGGAATGGCAGGGAGTGGGGTGCTGCCATGCTCGCCGAGACTCCTTTCTCTTGCTTTCTTTTTATTTTTTCTTGTTTTAAATTTGAGTGTTTGTGATCTAATTTGGTCTTTACTGCAAGGGAAAGGGCTGGAAGTGGAAAAACTTGAATGTCGTGGTAAAACCTGGCTGTCCCAGCATGCCCTGGGCACACCTGACTGTACCTCACCCTCGCCCAGCCTGGCTCCCACTGAGCCCACCAGCCACAAGCCCCTGGCCCAATCTATGTTACTCCCTTCACGTCTTGTGCAGGGGCTTTAGGTGGCTGCAGATACCACTTGGCATCTGCTGGCATCTGGGTGGGTATTGGGAAGCACAGGGTGCCCTGGAGGACAGGACCAGAGGGATGAGGAGATGGATGGAGGGAGGGACAGCCAGGGGCTGTGGAGGGGTGTGTGGCTGGCTGGCCCACAGTGCCTCCGTGGCATAGCATGGCTCCTCACACGGCCTGAGAACACATTTTAACCCCTGTGCCGTGTCCAGATGTCCCGTTTAGGGTAACGAATTGCACTCCAATGAATACTCTGCAAGAAGAGCTGCTCTGATGACGGAGGGGTGTGCATCCATGCTGTGTGCACATCAACCCCCGGGACAATATTCTGGCAAAATTGCCCAAATAGCTGGCATATCGGCTTGGTGCTTGCTTCCAGGAGACAGTGCAGACTTGCCTGTCAAAAATTGCTTTCTTGCCACATAGGAGCAAGATATCTGCCTGTCTCCTGCCTGATCTCTCAAACTGGCTGAGCGTAAACAGCAGCTCTCGGAAGGTGGGTAAGGACTCTCCCCATTCCACTGAGCACACACACAGATCCATATAAATTCTGCCCCATTGTTGATTTAAAAGGGAAACTTCATCCAGAAGTTTTCAAGCTGCAGATAATTACCTCCCCCCCACCCCTGATCCAGTGGATTTTTAACCAGTTATGGACCAAAGCCTGTCTGTGCCTCAGTGGGGCTGTGCTGGGCAAGCAGCCTCCTGGCAGGGGACATGCTGGGGGATCCTTCACCTGATCACCATCCCCAGGCAATTCTGTGCTTGTCCCCAAATCTTGTCATCCTGGCACCCACCAAACTGAAGTGTGTGACCAGAGGAAGCTGAAAATCCCTGGCCCGTGGCTGAGCAGCGCTACTGACCTCTTTTTTTTTCAGCAGATTTGTCAGCATTCAGATGTTACGATATAAAAAACCTCTGTAACCCCTACAGATATTTCTCTGATTAGGAGTTGTGCTGAGGTAGTTCAAACCCAATGTGTAAGTTGCTTTGTTGGGGAAAAAAGTAATAAAAAGTAAAAAAGACAGTGCTTGCTTTGTATGGTTTATAGTATTATTTATTACTCCGACGCCTCAGAGAATCTTGCAGATATCTGATATTAAAAATCAGCAGAGAGCCTAAGAAGAAGGACAATGCCTCAAACTTTTACAGGCACAAGCACATTGTAATTAAAAGAGGGATTTGCATTGACCCTGATCGTTTTGAAACAGGCTTCTAAAGTTCAGGCTTAACTAGCCTGGCTTATTTCTGTTTTTTCTCAAATAACTCCCCGGACGTCTCAGCCAGTAGAGTACTGTGTGAATTTCAACTTCTCTCTTCAAATAAAACATCGACGTAATTTTTATATTCTTTGAAATGATCTGTGCAATTTTGTTCACGGAAACTCTTTGAATTAGACTTAAAAGATTTAGTGACTGGATAGGGAGGTATCTGGAAGTAATGGTGAAAATGGTAATTATTTGTTTTACTGCCTTCTGGAATTCTTTTATTTCTCCGTACTATCTCTAAAAGCATGTCTGGCAATAACAAGCTGTCTCTAAAAAGAATTCAATTAAATGTATTGCCAACAGAATATTTTATAATTTTATATACCAGTAGTTAGAGTGTTAAATAATATATTAGTAGATTTATAGACTGCATTTAGGTATGACTATGAATAGCTACAGTAAAAACTCAGAATATTCATGTAAAAAGGGAGGGGAGGAAGTTTGGTTTCTGGGGTTTAAGATTTTTTTCTCCTCATCCTTATTTGAGTTTCAGTTTTAGGACTTAAAAAGAATTAGATTTTCACATCTTTTTTCGATGTTATTCTCGAACGACAAGAAAAAGTCAGCTATTTTTTGAGACAAAAATTCCCGTGAGATTTCTCCTTGTTTTAAATAATTAAATATTAAAGGAGTAAGAAAGAAGCAGGCAGATCCTACGATATGGATGAATCAAATGGGATATTTATTTGCATAGGTACATGGCAAATAGGAAAAAATCGATCCCGAAGCTGTATGAAATTGCCAGTTACTCCATTACAGTGTTACAAATAGGTTATTACCCATAAGAATGTAACTCTTAATGTCCTAAAAATAATTTAATGCTAGGATTATTTTTATTTAATTTGGTAAATGAAAAATATATTTTTGATTTCTATAAAGCAGATAAACCATCTCCCAAGAATTGGGAACTAAACCCAACTGCTCCCCCTGACCCCTCCTATTTTTTTATTGATATTTTTTCCTATTTTTTTCCTTCTTGTTTTCCTTTTTCTTTCCAAAGTCTCATCGGCTCTTCTGAATTTTGCTGTTCATTTCTCATTCCTTCTCCCTCAGTAAAAACACTTTTCATCAGAAAACTTGATACTTTTTCCCTCCCGAGCCTCCCTGCGAGTTGCCTCTCTCCCTCCAGACAAGTTTCGAGGATCAACAAGTTAACCTTCAGAAAGATTACAAAGGTACAAGTGGGCTGCTTAAGAGGTGAATCATTAAACGTAAGGTGAAGTATACGACTGCAGAAGGTTTCAATTAAAGTGACAGTCGAGGCAGCGTTTCCCTGCCCGGGAAGGTTTGCTTTTATCGTCAGAGCCGTGCTGGAGCTGCGTCCATCCCGGACAAAGAGGTTTGGTTCCCACTGCCTGCATTCTGCATTCTCAGGTCTGCTGCTGCCCCAGTCCTCAATCCTGAAACAACTCCACCAGTTTCAGCATGATAAATTCAACTGTGAGAGCATTAAAATATGGGAAAGGAGCCAGATCTCCTTTATGTCCCATTCAGGCTGGAATCAAGGAGCCTGCCTCAGAATTGTCTTCACCCAATGCTCCTCATTACCGCGCCCCAAGGAAGAGCAGGATCAGGCCCACAACTTTCCCCATTACTTCCCCAAATCCTGCTCGCTCCTACTTATTTTTATGTTTTTAAAGTAGCTTTGTTTTGATATCACAGTATATTTAATGAGCAGCCCCAGGGTGGAGGGAGAAATGCGAGATTCTTGCCGGATGGTGGAAATCCTGCTCCGCTGCTGCCTTGTCCCCACATCCCTGTCTCTGCTTTGCATGGGGCACCCCTAGTCCTTCTACCAAATGTCTCATGGGTGCTCAGGGATTGTTTGCCCCAACACAGAGCCTGTGTCCATGCACAGAGGGTAATGCACAGACAACCAGTCCATGGGCAAATGTCCAGCATGGAGGTCCTGCATGCTTGGGAAGAGTAGGTGCAAGGTTGAGCTTTTTTTTCCTGGCTTTTTGGAGTACAGACAGCATGGTGGTGGGGCAGGAGGTAGAAGGGGGTCAGGCTAGATATTGTCCTGACATGGAACAATGCTGTGACATTTTTTGGCACTTTGCTGATTTAAATTTAAAGTATTTCAGAGTTTTACATTTTGCTCTGACATGTTCCCATATGGCAGCCCCGAGTGTGGATGACATCCTCTCCACAAGGATGCTCCAGCGATTGGGTTAATTCCCTCCTACTAATTCCTTACATAATCATGTGGGCTCAGATCCTCAAAAGTATTTGTGTGCCTGCCTCCCTTGGAAATCAGAGAGTTTAATTGTCTGCTAAAATTATTGTGTTTTGTTTTGAAAGCAGAGCAGGAAATAACAAACTTGGATTTTAAGAGATTTGTTTGCCTCTCTGTGGTCACAGAGCACTTTTTTTACCTTCGCAAATAAATTTCCTGTTAAATAACGTAGTGCCCAGATTACAGATGGGTTTTTAGACAGTGACCAACAGGAACTCGAGTGCCAGCATAGGTTAGGGAAGTTGGGTGTTGTCCTCTTGGTGCTTCTGGTCCCAGTTAGTAAAATGTGTGTAGGACAATGGCACAGTCTTGGAGACATGCTGGAGGGAAGAATCCATTAAAGCCTGTGAGATGCTGAGATAGGAGGATAATAGAGATCACATCAGTGAGAGATGCCATCTATTACAGATAACAACTGCACAGCTGACTGCATCTCCCCCTCTGGAAATGGCTCCTTTCTTAGTTTCATTTTTGGTTGTACGACCCAAAAGAATTCTTCTCACTTCTTGGCATTTGTCCCCTTCAGATATTTCATGCAATACGGAAGAGGGAGGAATCAAAATACCATGACATTGAAGTTTATTGCCGATTCTGCTCACGTCAGTTGAAATCAGTCACTAAAACCTCAGCCTGCAGGACCCCGTGCTCTGTATTTTTCTAGTCTAGGTAATCGCAATGGCAGTAGGGGGAGGTAAGTAGAAGGAAAAAAGAACTGATTTCATTAGGTGTTAGAAGAGCTTATTAGAAAACAGGAGGAAAAAAAGCAATAAAATTATGAAGACGGGAATTAAAACAAGTGATGAAATCCGGTCTCTGCTGACTGCAAGGGGACACTTCTCACGCACCCTTTCTTGGTTTGGAAGATGCCCAGGCATTGATAAACATTTTACGAGAATTTGACTCCACGGCAGCAAGCGGCGGCGAATACCAAGAGAAAATACACTTGTGTGCCAGGATCAGCCCAGCAGCTTCAGAGGCAGCATTTAACCTGCTGCCTCGCAGCCTCTGGGCCCTGTTTGGGTTTGTTGTCAGCCAGCAATCTGGATCTGCACCATACCTGGGTTATATTTAGGACAATTAAATTAATTGCTGGAACAGAAAACCCTTTTTAGACCCAAGGCACTTTGCCCCCCTTCTTGATACCGTAGGGCTGATGTAGTGATTCTGGGGCTTTGGCTTGGCACTCAGAGCATGTGTGTGTTTTATGTAAGAAGCAGCAGTGGGGATGGATGCTGCTAGACAAATATTTGGTTAATTTTTGTAATTATTAGTAATAACAATACTCTGCTTTCTCAAGCACCTTTCATGTCTGGGTGCTTTTGAAACACTAGTAAAGCCAAGTGATGCAGCTCTATTCTGGGGGCTGTAATTAGCTTTAGCTCCACTTTATAGATGTGGAAAGTGAGGTGGAGGGAGGTGAAAGGATTGGAGGTACAGCACAGCTGGGGGGCAGTGCCCTGAGCAGCAGCCAGCAAGAGCTGCCAGAAGTAAAGCTCAGGCCTCTGCCAGCCTCTTGGTTGACCTGTCCTGAGAGACAAGCTCATCTCACCATGCCATCCTGATATTTGGGCCAGCTCCTGAGCCAGGAACCTGAACTTTTCCTCCTAGGAGGTTCAAATACATCTTGTCCAGGAGGATATCCCTTGGCCACCTGGCACACCTGCCCATGTCATCTTCCCTCGTTGTCAGAAGTGATGGGACAGGATGGTTTCACGTGGTTCTTCTTCCCAACCCTCCTCTTGACTAGGCTCCACGTGCCCATGGGATGAGAAGGGACCCTCAGTGACCAAGAATGGGAGGGACCTGCTGGGCTTTGGAGCCTGGTCCCCACAGGCCTGGGTTACCACATCCTCTTTGGCCAGGTTGGCTTTTTTCCTCTGCATGCCTGTCACAAGACCTCTTTCCCCATATGGTGTTTCTTCCAGATTCCCCCAGTGCTGGCTAACAGACCATTGGTCCCCCACCATGCTCAGGTCAGCTCTGTACCACCTCTGCCCTTTAGCTCCAGTCTGCTCTAGATCTCTTGGACATCTGTGTCCAGGCTGTGTTTGTCTTGTTAACAAATGGGTAGCAAACTCAAGAATTTGAGGTTATCCCTTAGGAAACTCAGCGTCTCTTTCCAAAATGAACCCTCTGAGATCTAAAGGCATGGATTGTGATTTGCATGGGCCCTTCCAGTCTGCACCTTCCTCTAGTAGGGTCATGTCATGTTAGCTAGGATCTAGGCCTAAAACAAGGATGGGTAAGTTCTAAATCTAATCTTGGGTAAAAAAACAAACAAACAAACAAAACCAAACAACAAAGAATTAATAATCTGTCATTTCTATTCTATTTTTTTCTCTTCTATTCCATTCTAATCCATCCCAAATGTATCTTCTTAGCAAGTTCCCTGGTTTAGGCCCTCAGTGCCAGCACAGAGTTTCTGGCTGTAATGCTGAAATTAGTTGAGCCCAGCAGATCGTCAAAGCTTCAACCCGACACAAGGATTCAATCACCTAAGTATATTTCAGCTCCCAACTGACCTGGTGCTTCTCTCTGTTATTATCCGTGCACAATCTCTCCTGCTGTGCCAAGATTCCTGTGTTCTTCATTTCTCTTCCGTCTCTGATGCCACAAAGTCAAGTGAATGTCTTCAAGGAAATCTCGGTAATAAAACCTATTTCCTCTTCCCAGCTGCAAAGAGAAAGCAGAGTAATAGTTTCTTTATCCATCAGGGACCGGTTAATGCCTCACTCCTCATCATCACCAAATGCAGCTAATAAAGGAGTAAAGGAGATTTGGCAGTTTAATGCAGCAGCTAATTTTGTGCCTGCTGCCCTGCCAGAAAGTATTTTCACTTTTGGGTGATGCCAGAACAGCAGAGCTGATTAATTAGCCTTCTCTTGAGCAGGAAGAGCTCAGCTAAGATGCCTGAAGCCCCCAGACATCCCAGGCATTGGCCAACCTTGTTAGTAGCCGGCATTCCCAGTATCTCAAGGGTTCATCGGTCTGTCTGTCTGGGTAAGGCAAAAAGACAAGAGTGCAGAGCTTTCCCCTGGGAGGGAGCAGGTCTGTTACACAGATCAGGTCTAGCTCTGAGTGTGAGAGAACTGGCTGGAGAATGCTCAGAGCATGAAGGTGCTGGCACAGCACCACTGATGTGGTGGCTCACAGGGGGTCACTGCAGAGCCCAGCGCTGCCTTGGAGGGAGGCAGTGCACAGACTTCCAAATCCCTCTGCAGATGTAGCTTTGGAGGGGTCAGCACTGCAGCTGTTGCACACAGGTGTGGAGTGCCACAGAAAACAATGCTGAAGAATATTAAATATGTTCATGAAATGAGCAGAAATGCAAAATAAGGAAGCTCCAGCCTTGATGGGGAGTCTCTCAGCGGAGATATCCAAACTCATTCATTGTCTGAGAGCAATCAAATACACAGAAAACACAAGCCACACGTGAGGACAGCCTCCCAGAGCAGCATGTGCTCCGCAAGACTGCAACAAGCAGAGCTCCTGTGCCAGCTAAGTAGTGCTCTCCATGGGTCATTAACACCTCCCTGTCCTGCCTTCATCTCCCATGAGGTGTTTCAGAACAGCTTAAGCCAAAGGACAGATTAATTAAACTTGAGGACAGGAATAGGCAGTTTCTTGCAGGGCCTGGTCATTTTCCTTTCCATATAATTTCTCAGAGGTTTTATGGTAATGCCTGTAAGAGTTTGCAAGACCAGGAACTTGATGAGTGTGTTCACGGGCAGAGAAAATTCCTTCAAGCACATATGAGATGTGTAGGATCCAACAAAACAAGTCCTTTGTTCTTGGTTGGGTCCTCTTTAGATGCTGTGACAGTAATGATAGGACTGAGAATTTCATTCTGGAGACTTGGACAGCCTCTGCTGT
>VZUA01081601.1:17528-28024 GCA_013401035.1 Horornis vulcanius | reverse complement strand
TAAAAAAAATCTGTATACCCTCACAAACATTTTTGGCTTTTAAATGCATCTCTTCTTAAGACAAAGAACTTTTATTGTCACTTTTTGTTTCATTTTTTCACAAAGTCAAAGCATAAAATTGTGTTCTTTCAAAAATATTATTTTTTAATTTCCTGGACCAAGCTTTTAAAGACACAGATTATGCCTTTTCCCCTTAAGAGGTCATAATGATGCAGTTTACCTGAGAAATACAGTCTACATGATGTCTGCTACCACATACACTTATCTTAGTTTGCAATTGCATAGAGAAGGGAGAGTCATATTCAGTATTACTAAAAAATATGTAGGAAGGAATGAGAGCATTCAGAAATGTTCTATGATCTGTCCAGACTCAGCATTTACTATGTGAAGCTATCCTATGTGTTTCACAAGAAGTGCATGCCAGGACAGAACCAGGTAAACAGCTAGTTTAATGCCATCAAAGCTCAGTTTAATGCATCAAAGCAAAGAAAATGGCATCTACGTAATAAAGAAGTGCAAAGGAAGACACTGTAAGAGAATGGTATAAAATGGAAACCAGTAGGAAGGAAGAACCACTACCACAGCCCATCTTCTGGAGATGTCCCAGAGTCTGCTCTGCACATCACCTTTCTCTCCCCTTGTCCTTCATATGCTGTGCACACTGTGCTTCCCTTCCTGATGGTAGGGGTGACCAAGAGATCATGGGCAATAGGTACAAAAGATAGAGACAGGATTGTGATGCTTTGAGATGTATAGCGACTTGTAGAGGTGGTAAAGTTTGTGCTGGGGGTGAAGAAATTGGAGTAGGTTTATATAATTGGTTTTCAGTGGTTAATATAATACCTTTTTCAATATACCTGTTTTCAATAGCTACTAATATGAACTGTTTTCAGTATCACTAGTTGATTCTATTTTACTTATGCTCTCTTGATGTCATGTACTTTCCAAGTAGATTGCACAGTTTGTGCTAAATTGCTTAAATTGTCCAAATATAAACCAGAAAAAGCTGAATAAGAGAGTAATTGCAACCAAAAGAGGTTGCAATGTATCCCAAAGAGGATTACATTTTCTTTCTCAGCCAACCTTAATGCTGGGAAATTCAGTTCAACTATGCAGAAACTATCCAAAAGATACATTCTGTCCTCAGTAGATCAGAATAGTAGGAATGACATTGTAGATAATGCCCAAGTTCCACAAACAATACTGATGAAAATTAGATTGGTGAATAATTGTTCCAATTTATGTTCTATTTTCTAACTTTTAAATGCTTGATGTTCCAAGTTAAAAATCTTCCTTTAGGTTCCTAAGACAACATATAGAGAGGGGTGAGAAGAGGGCTGCTTTTTCAGACATGGAATCTGCCTGGAGCACAGCATTCCAGCTTTTTAGGGGCTTCTGCATAGCTCTGTGTAGTTACTTTTAGACACCACCTACATTCAAATAGCATTCCAAGGTTCCATAGTTTATTCCACTGGTCAGCTCAGCTTCCCTGCTCTTTTGCTTCCTGGGACAATAGGTCATGTGTTGCCATGCCTTTCTTTTCTGGTTTACCTGTCTCTTCCAATCTGTAAAATTTAATCTCTGTCTCTTATAACAGTGTGAAAATCGACCTTTTCCCACGAAATACAATAGAACCCTTGAGTAGCGATACAATGAATCCTTTCTTGTTCATCTATTGTCTTAGGTCTCTCTAAAGTTCCTGAGAATGATTTAATGTTCTCTTCTGCCTCTTCAGCCAAATAAATGTTTGGGCTAGCTTGTGAGCACAGTGAAGCAAAATGGATGATAGACTGAAAACTGAATGCATGGTACATCTGTATCTTCAGTATCTTATGCAGGAATTCAAAACTTCTCTTATGAATTTAAAACTACTACACCACATAACAGTTCCTTGTACTTGCATATTTATTTAATTTAGAGCTGGATTTGAAGAGCAGGTCGTTCTAAAACAGCTACATGATTTCAGAAGAAAGCACTGTTTTGACATTGCCTGCTGGGAATCCTGGTCTCGCCACCCATTATTTGGTCTTAACAAAAAAATCATTTATTATCTTTGTGTGGTTGTGCCAGAACTATTCAACCAAACCATGGCCTGCCAAGAAAGGATGGGCTGTGCAGTATCGTGAAACATTGCAAAGGTGACCTGTTTTGCAGAATATATCTGTGCCATGGCAGTGCTAAATGATACACTGTGCTTCAGACCAGTGCCTGAGATTTATGTGATAAAACTNAAAAAAAAAAAAAAAGGAAAAAACCCAAGGGGGCTACATGTCCAAAGTCTATGCCCTGTACTTAGCATCGCAAGGTAGTGACTACTACCACTAAAGATACACACAAGAGTACGTAAAAGAGAGGGTAGGATAAGGATAACTGACCAATGTTAATCTGCAGCCACAAAAGCAAATAAGGTGATTTGAGTGGGAACTCCCTGTTGGACATACTCAGACCTGGAGGAGGCTGTTCCAATTCACCTCAGGAGCTTGTCCACTCTGAAAGCCAAATGTCCCTGCTCCTACAAACAGAGAGCCAGGCTGTATATGCAAGAGAAGTTTCTCTCCTTTTTGACGGCTGGCTTCATCAACCCCTTAAGAGCTCCATGACGCATTCTAGATACAACAATTTGACAAAAAGATAAAAGACCATAGAACAGAAGAAGAAGGAACAAGAAGAATATTTTAGTTAAATTAATTCTGTTTTAGCAAAACTCTAAGAAACTGATGATGAGACCACTTTACTACTAGTAGTAGTTTTGCAATTGTGTGGTGGAAATATAATAAAAAATGTATAAAATCATAAATTTAAGACTTTCCATTATCTCATACTTTTAAGTTTAAACTTATATTCCAAAATGCTTAACAGTTATATTTCCTTAAAGTGTGGGGAACATTTTACAAAACTTTTTATCGTCTAAAGAAAGATTGTTGGCAGTCTGTCTAATCTTGATGGGTTAATAATCAAAAGCTGTAAAAAAAAAAAATCCCTTTGAGAGCATTCCACATCTTAGGCAGAGGAGTACTTTATAGTTCCCATTTACGGTATGTGATTTATTCTGAAGAGAGGTCAGATAGACTATTTGTGCTTTGCTAGATCTTATAATTAGGCTACGTTTTGGTCAACAAGGAAATGCCATTTAGACAGATTTGCAGTCTGTTTATCTCAACTGTGGTGTAACACAATTTACATTTGCAAGTAGACATATACAAGAATGAGTGTAGGGAAATAAATAATAATTTTAGACACCCCTTAGATTTAAATGGAATTTGAGTCTTGAGTCTGATTTCTACAGGGAAGACGTCTTGACTTCTGTCAAGTAAGACACTAGTTCTTCACACAGCACTGAAAAGCTGCTTCCTCTGGGCTATTGATTTGAATGCATCTTTTGCATTTTCAGTTTAAGATGGTATTTTAACAATCCACATTTCTAAATCACTGGTGGTGAGACATCTGTGAGCACATACCCACAAGGCGTAACTCCAAGACCATTCGTGTCAGTGAGAATTTATCTGTTCAAACTTCGTGTCGTCATGTGAGTTCTGGGTCTCCCATGAACGTGAAGAGTATTTTTATTATGTCAGAAGACGGAAGTAAGGTTTAACACCTTACAGTGACCGCATAGTACCAAGACTCACATTTGAGCGCTGCAGGGGGGTGAGACATGCTTTTTACCATGCGTTGCTGTCTGTGGTTACCTGTGCGGTTCGCAACATTCTGGGCCCTAGGGGAACCCCGTGCCCTCCACTCTGTGCGGCAGCGAGGCCGCTGCCGGCTGGGGACCGCCCTGGGGGGTGCCGGCAGCCCGGGCCGGGACCTGCCCCGACCGGGAGCCGCCACCTGCGTTCCGCCTCCCGGCCGTGCCCGGCCCCGCGGGGCGCCGGGGCGGAGCAGGACCCGTCCCGCCCCGCTGAGCTGCAGGTAGGGCAGCCACCTACCCGATCCCATCGCGTTCTGCCCGTGTCGGACAGACGGAGTCTCCGCGCCCCCGGCGCTGGCCGATGGATCCCGACGCGGCGGGGGACGAGCTGTCCCGCTTGCGCGCCCTCTTNCGGGCCGCATCGAGCGGGAGGACTTCGCTGCTCTCTGCGCCGAGCTGCGAGTGCGGCCGGCCGAGGCCGAGGCCATCTTCCAGCGCCTCGACAGCGACCGCGACGGGGCCATCACCTTCCCGGAGTTCGCCCGTGGCTTCCGCGGCGCCACGCGGCGGCAGCGCGGTGGCAGCGAGCCGGTGGGCGAGGACACGGGGGAGGAGGAGGCGTCAGCCGCGTGTGTTGCCTCGGGGCTGGAACAACCCTGGAAGGACTTCGAGGTGCGGCTCGGGGACGAGGCGAGGTACATACCCAGGTAAGGTCTGGAGCCGCCCGCTCCGTCCCACCTCGCCCCGGCGGTAGGAGCGGGTCTGCGGCCCCGGGGTTGGCGGGCTGAGCCGTGGGCACCCTGGCCCCGCCGAACCGGCCCTGCCGAGCGGGCACGGCCCTCCTGGCGGAGCCGCCGCCGGCGCTGATGCAATCCCAGCTGGGGAACGGCCGAATAGCCTGAACCCTCGCCCCCTACGCCTGCAGGTGTAGAGAGCGCTCCGCACACCTGCTTCCCGGCTGGGATGGTTTCCAATGTTGTTCTTCCAGCGTGCAGTCGCTCCTGGCTTCCTCTGCGCTGCTCTGCCAGTGACCCACGTGGGAAAGTCAGGCTGCTAGAACGCACGAGATGTAAGGTTCTGTCGGCTCCGTAGGAACTTTCTCCCTGTGCTGTTGCCCGACTAGCCCTCAGCATTTTTCTTCCAGCCCTGTCAGCCTTCTCCTGGGAAAGGCTGACCAGCAACATCGCTGCCTCCACACGTTAACGGTGTTGGTAGATATGGCCCTCGATCTGATGAGCTCACTGAAGTTTTTGAGAGTCTTTGTCCCCGGTCTCAGTGAAATGAAGGCAGCTGATGGCAGCTCGGTTTGAGATTAAACGCGTTTAGCACGGGTCTGTCACTACTGGGCTGGTTCCAGTGTAGAGAAACACATTTTAGTGACTCTCAGGAATCCGCCTCAAAGCTGAGGTGCTTGAAATTAATATGAAAATGTTGGCTATAGAAAGTACGGAGTGATTCTGCTTCATTTTAAAATTGTAATTTATGATGGAAAACAAGTAATCTGAGTTTCAGGACTTGGTGGGTAGTCAAGAGAGTTTAAAAAAGTCATGTATGTGAATATGTCTCTATATAGTGCTGCTTAAATTCCTACCTATACTAATACTTTGGTTCCAGCCACATTGAAAATGTGTTTGGATTATGAGGTGAAAAGTTTCTTCAGAGAAATTTTCAGTTACTTAACCTACTACTCATGTGCAGATCTGGAGTCAATTTCTTTTCTTTTTGGACTAATACTCTTTAGTCTTATTGGACTGCCCCATTTCAGACAGATCAGAAAATTCATAGAGGTCTTTCTTAATTTGTTCATGGTACTTTCGTTGTTAGACACGTGCTTTCTACAGAAGGAGGACAAGAACAAAAGTATTTGAAAGCTTGCAGACACAGTTAATAACCTGAAGTCAGAAACTCAATAGGAGCTGAAAAAAAAATCTGACTCGTGAACAGTGGTAACTTGTGAAAGCATCTGTCTCCTCACGGTAATAGTTCTGTTTCAGTATCTTGGTTACTGTTTGCAGCAGCAGTTTCAGTATAGTCTAACTGAATATCTAGAAAGATAATAGTAAGGAAGGGGAACAGCTTTAATTGGCTCCACTATGAATACGCATCTGGTAGTTTTGCGAAATTCATCATGACATAATGTAATTTGTGTTAAGATTCTTTTACATAAAAACTGAAAACAACTAAGTCTTGATGGTTAAATGCTATCAGGTGGGGAGTAATTTGATGTAAATGTTTCCTATTCAGGTTCAGGTTTGAACATCCTTCATAGTTGGCTGTATTTATTGTGAGTCAGTGTCAAATGAAAAACAGTGTGCCCTTTGTTTTTTCTCTCTCCTGTCCTGAAGTGCTAGAAGCAGGTCTGTTTTACAGGTCAACTTTTTTCCATTTGTAGCCCACATCTTTTTTTGTAGAAATGTATGTGTAAGGTTTTTTTCATGTGAGTAGTCCCATTAAAATCATTAGGACCACTTACATGAGTAATGAATATATTGAAATTCTCTGAGGAGTCTTAAGAAGAATATAACAAAATCAAGTGAAGTACAGGTTGAACTTCAAAAAAGATACTTTTCTTTTTGTTTAAATTATTTGATTTGTTTTAGTTGTTTGTCATTTCAGCTTTTTTATTCAGGAAAGGGCTGTACTTTGAAAACTAGAACTGTCTTGGAACACACCTCCATCTTTAGTGCTGTAAAAGGGTTGGCATCCTTATGTTGTGTTTTATAGCTCTTCGTATATTTATTGTGACATTGACATCTGTCAGAAAAGTAATTACAAAGGAGAAGCTCCTCAAAGCCAGATGAGTACAGTTGGTAATCCATATTTTTTAATTTCTGTTGTGTGGCTTTTTTCTTGATCATTTTGGAGTTTGGTTCCTCAAAATGCTCTACCTTGTGGCCACAGACTAGCAAGACACTGGCACATGTGCTTTGATGCTGTTGGAGTTTATACAGAGGGAAACGAGGCATAGCAAATGGAAGTAGTGAGAAAAGGTTTGAAGTCAGGAGAAAATGCCACAGTAAACACCTAACTCCTCAGCTTGAGTGAATACCCATGGAAATTACAGGGAAAATTTTCATGATACACTCGGTTCTGTCTCCATTTCAGAAACTGAAAGTTCAGTTTCTGTGACTGAACTTTTTAAAGCATAAATTGGCCTTAAAAAGGTGTGAAACCCAGTAATAGATTTATACCCCGATCCAGTCCTCAGTGTAGTAGCAGGCATTTAATGCAAAATTGTTTACTGCCAGATACTAAAATAAGCATATATTACAATAAGCATATTTTGAATTTAATTACTTGTTTGAAAAAGGTAATTTTATTATGGGATGGATCATACCTCTGCAGTTTGGTGTATCAGTTGCACAGTCCTTTTAGATTCAATACTTCAAAAGATTCAAGTGAAGCTGAGGTTTTATTGTTTGCAGTTAAACAGGCAGAGTCACGTTAAAGAGTCTCTTTACAGCCTTGTTCCTTTCCTCCTCACCTGAACAGATGTTTTGGACTAAATTAAGTTAGATTTCTTGGTAAGGTGGTTACTGTGAGTCAAAGTACTGTTTGCCTTAGCCTTCACTTGTGCTAGGTGGGCAATTTGCCTCTAGGAAAAAAAAAAAGGTGGAAAGCCTTTCCACACTGATAACCTAATATGTGAAGTCAGACTTAATTGGAATTGTACAGAGGGTTGTTTTTTTGTTTGTTGTTTTTTCTAGTAGTTGTTTTGTTTTGTTTTTAATTTCATTTAAAATGCAGCTACCCTTCTGCACTGTTACATTTAATCAGGAATAATGAGTAATTAAACATAGATTCATGCAATGCCTTTAGTTTATATATGTATATAGTAAATTGCCAGCTGGAGATCTGCATTTTTGAGAAATCAGCAATGTTTGTTCGTTTGTTCCTTGAGAAAGTATTTGCAATGGTACAGGAGTGGCAAAAAAGAAACTTACTTTTTTGGTGCTCCAGGCAGTGAGTGCTTCAGTGCACTGCCACACTGGAAGTGTTTAGCCCTTACTGGATGTTGCATTCTTTCTTGTGGCCAATCTCAGTGGCAAGGCTGAAACGTTCCCTCTGTGCTCCTAATAGACAGATGTGTTCCTTTAAGTGTATGGAAATGTATCCCTAATCCTTTTCCATTCCTCAGCCTTAGCAAGGAATAATCTAACATCCTCTGACACTACAAGAGAAATCCTGTGCTTATGAAATTATGACATTTCTCTCTCTGTAAATTACACTCAAAAAACTTTCTGGAGAACAGATTTTTAAATTTCAGAGTTAAAGACTTTAGTCAAAAAGAACAAAGGCTTGGGACTTAGTCAAAAAGACTAAGCCCTACCAGGCAAATATTGTGCAATATTTGGCAAATTAGATAATCTTATTAGAAAATGAACTAAATTAATTAGAGCATGAATGGGTGGATTAATCAGAAGCAGAACATTTGTATCCCTATTTTGCATTAAATCTTCTGTGTCTGAGAGGCCTCATGCTCCATTGCTTTGCTTTTTAGTCTTTGGGTGTCAGCTTTGTGTGCCTTGTACTTTCAGCCAAACTGACTGACTCAGACTCAGATTTCAGTGCTGCCTGATCGTGAGACTTTATGCCTCATATAATTCCAAAGTCTCTTAATGTGATTATGATAACAGTGTGCCCCCAGTCATGTCATCTGGACCTGTATAGAAAATATCTGGGGGATGTGATAAAATGAGAAAAGCATGCTGTTCTTAACATGAGCTACTTAAACAGGCAATGCTCATGGGATATACTGTAGTACTACAGCAAAGAAGAGAAAGTCTGCTGCATAAAAAACCTGTCCAAAACCTGTCATGCTCTTGCTATCATGAACTAGAATGGATTTTTGCCAAAGTCAATATAGAACATAGTTTTAACTTTTGTCAGCAATTTGTGTTTACTTCCATGAGATGATGAGCCATGATGTCAGAACTGGAGAGGTTTCCTTGGAAGCTGAAGCATGTTCCCTGGACAGGAGATAAAGGCAAATTCTGAGGAAAAACAAGTGCTCAGTCCTTTTTTTTTTTCTTTTTGCCACAGTGCTGGAGAGGGGATCTCTTCTGTAAGAAGGTTGCTTGTCTTTTAATTCATATCATGACAGAAGTTTGAGAGATGAACTCTGCTGGAAATGTGGTAGATGCCTTTGTGTGAGCTAAAAGACTTTCTGAGCTACCTGAAGTTTTACTGCTCCTCTGATTTTTGCTTTAATCAAAACAGCATCTGTGCCAACTAACGTAATCACTGTAGCATTCATTTTCCTGGATTATTTTCCTGGTATCATCATGTGATCATTTGCCATGATGTCTTTGAGGTGTTCTCCTTTTCCACAGACTTCATCTTTCCTTGTCTGTCCCACAGTCTTTTCCACTGCTGCTCACTGGCTCTAAATCACACCTCTAAGGGAACAACATTTGTGCTTTGGGGGCATTAAAAATCAGACCTTGGCTGGGCTGTCCCATCTGAGGGTTACTGACTTGATCAGCTTCTTTTAATGCGGCCTGTTTCTGAAGGGGCAGATACAGAAAAAGAAAAGGTAGTATTTAAAAAAACATAATGCTTCAAGTTGACAAATATTTTGAATTTTACACTGTTAAAATTCTGTGTAATCTGTTCTTCCTTAAGGCACACAATCTAGAGAAAGTGTTAGGCACTCAGCTGTGACAAAGTCAGATCCTTTCCAGTCTGTATCATATTTTGTTATTCTTTTCTGCTGACTGTTAAAGTGACACATCCAATGTGTCTGTCTTTCAGAAGAAGGTACTTCTCATTCTCTTGGAGGCACACATAGGCTGTTGGTCTCCAGTGTAAGGGCAATTATCAGATGCATAATGCTTGAGCTTTGTTTTGTTCTGACCACTCAGCTCAGACCTTCCCAGCTCAGACCACCTTATACTTCATCTCTTCATGTCCATACGAGAACAGAATTTCTACATATGATCAGACAATTTTACAAGCTGACTTACAGTAGAAAGAGATAATTAAAATAGTGTTCTAAAACCAAATACTGCCCTTAGGGTCAGACTGAGGTGTCTCAACCTATGAGGTAGCATAGCATATTCTTTCTGGCGACTACATAGGGAGCACATCTAAGATACTGAGCAACTCTGGAGTTGTTATTAGTTAAAAAATTCCATCATCTTCTTCTGAACTGCATTCAGAGTGTGGATTATTACGCAAATGGTCACTGTACAGTCAGCAAACCAGAAATAACACTATGAATTGATAAGGATTAATATAGCTGTGTGGATTAAAGGAAATTATGACACAATATATTCTAATTATCTGATATCCCCAAAATCAGTGTTGCGGGTTTTTTTGGTGTGGATCTTCCCCAATGCTCCCTTCTGCTCCTCTTCTATTCAACCATGGTATTTTAAATCTATTATATTAGAAATTGCATTATAATCAGAGAAGTTTTATTTTCTGCAGTTCTCACAGGAACTCTCTGAAAGCATGTGAATACTGTAACTTTGCTTGTTAACTCATGTGAAGCTGTGTAAATATTGACTAATTACTCTTACTAAGTACTAATTTTACAGATGGTTTATGCTATAAAACCTTTGAAATGAGGTAAGGTAAAGCCACAGCAGTCCTTGGCCACAACGCTATACTTTCTGTGGGTACTAGTGTTTGGTGTCTGCACTTTGCAGAAGCAACAGAAATAAATACATGCATGATGAGTAGCGTAACCATATTGCCAGACGAACAAAGTGACAGATTTTCATGCCTTATATTAAAAAATGCTGTTTCTATGCATTAGTGTTGCATTTCCCTGCTCTTTTTGGGCTGGCCAGCAGCTGCAGGGGCTGGGGGCAACATACCCCTGGGTCCAGGAATGAAGGGCAGGCACAGGAGCCTTACC
>VZUA01081601.1:4330-15704 GCA_013401035.1 Horornis vulcanius | reverse complement strand
CAAGAGGGATCATCAAGGCCAGCTCTTAAGTAAATGGCCCCTACTGATATTGGACCCACAACATGGTATTATTAGCACCATGCTCTAACTAACTGATCTCAGGCTTTCTTATGCTTTGAAAAGAACCATGGAATACTTATGGTTGGGAGAAACCTTTGGAAGTCATGCAGTCCAACCTCCCTGCCAAGGCAGGGTCAGCTAAGAGGAAGTTACAGAGGAATCTGGCCAGATGTGTTTTGAATGTCTCAGGAAAGGGAGACTCCATAATATCTTTAATAAGCCTCTTCCAGTGCTTTATCAACCTCAATGTAAAGAATTTTTCCTTATGTTGAGGTGAAACTTTCTATTTATGGCCACTGCTCCTGGTCATGACTCTGGGCACCACTGAAAAGAGTCTGGCACCGTCCTCTTGGCACCCCGCTTTGAGATATTTATATGTGTTAATGAGATCCCTATCAGACTTCTCCAGACAAAACAGGCCCTGTTCCTGCAGTCTGTCCTCATAAGAGAGATGCTCCAGATCCCAGATCATCTTTGTGACCCTCTGTTGGACCCTCTCCAGTAGCTCCGTGTCTCTCTTGCCCTGAGGAGCCCAGAACTGGACACAGCACTCCAGATGCGGCCTCACCAGGGCCCAGTAGAGGTGCAACCCCCTCAACCTTCTGGCCATGCTCTTCCCAATTCACCTCAGGATACTCTTGGCCCTCCACGAGGGCACTGCCAGCTCATGGACAGCTTGTGATCCACCAAGAGTCCCAGGTCCTTCCCCACAGAGCTGCTCTGTGGGAACCGCCCCTGGCCTGTACTGACACTTGGGGTTGTTCCTCCCCAGGTGCAGGACCCGACACCTGCCCTTGTTGAACTCATGAAGTTTCTCTCTGCCCAACTCTCCAGCCTATCAAGGTCCCACGGAATGGCAGCAGAACCTTCGGGTGGATCAGCCACTCCCTCAGTTTAGTGCCATCAGCACACTTGCTGAGGGTACATTCTATCCTTTCATCTGGGTAATCAATAAACAAGTTGAACAAGAATTGTCCTAGTATTGATCTCTAGGAGAATGCCACTGATGATAGGTGGATTCTGGAAATGTCTTGAATGGTTTTTTGAAAGCAAATAATTAATTGAATACATTTGAAGAGTTCTTTAATGTTGCATTATTTATACAGTTTGTAGCATCTGATGATCAGATAAATGTGTTTGTTATTCCTACTGTTTGTGAACCTCAACATTACTCTGTTTAGAGTACATTTTGAAAAGGCATTTGTGTGCATACATTGGAAGATATTTAACTTACTAAATACAGGGAAGCATTAGCCTTTGTAAAGGAAATCCTTTGTGAGACAGAAACCTGTATGTACACAGAAATTTCTCAGGCATCAGTAAATCTTTATCTCTTTGTGCTGCTTTTATGTTTCTCTGTCTCAAAATAATTGTCAGTATTTCAGCTGGAAACAAGTACTACAGTGTCCTTAAGTGGTTAAATTGTTTAAAAGGCAATTTTAGCTATTGTAACAGTTATGGTACTGTTTAAATAAAGCAAGTTAGACCTTTAGTAGAGAAATCACATACAAGATGCAGAGTGCTGCAGCATTGATAATCAAAGCTGCGGAATTGCTTCAAGTGGGGAAAAATGAGAGTATACACTGGTTGTTGATATTATGTGTACGGTGAAAGTATTAAATAGCACTACCTCCACTGAAGATAGGAAAACTTCAGCTGTTTAGCAAGGAGGATTGTTTAAACAGAGTTCAAGCTTTCATTAGCAACAAAAAGAGGGCATATATTTGTGATGTTAGATAGGATGTTTAACTTGAACTTGCAAAACATTATTTTTGGTTGTATTTCTGCTGATAATGCGTATTTCCCCTATTTTCCCCACCTTTCTAGACTTGATCTTCTCTGTTCCCTTTTTTTCTGTTCAGTTTTTAAGTTGTTGAATAACTGTTCATGTTCTAGCATATAGTCTATGTCAATCAGATTCAGTTTTCCTTAGGACAGCTAAATTCTGGTACAGAATATTTTCTAGTGTGTTGCCTAATGTAATCCAGGAGTTGGAACCTAGAATGTAAAACAAAGGTTTGCATGACATACCAGTAGCATGAACTGAAGTCAGTGCTATTTATGTAGTAGACTTTGTCATAGTGGTTTGGCTCTTGCACTATTCTTTTTTTTTTTTTTTTTCATCTTGCAAAGGATCTTTGATCTGACAATTAGAACAGCATGCAATCTATGTAAATGAGTCCACATTAAATAGAAATCAGAATGTACTATTCCTGCTTTGAGGCAGCTTTTCACTATGAATTTCAGGAGAACTTTTAACAACTAAAATACCTACAGAAATGTGGTTCTTTTGTTCTTTATAAGATATATCTGTCATTTTTCACATGAGAGTCATATACAGAATTATCATCTTATAACAACAAATTTATTTGGGTGTAGACCAGAATAATTTGTCTGTAACTGAAGAGCTGTATTATTTTGCCCAAGCCCACCTCCATCTATCTCTTTTCCCTTTAAACTTAGGTAGTTGGCATTCGTACCCGTTTTCAATCCTTATGCAACTTCCTGAAATCTTAGATCTCTTCACGGATTATGATTAACATTACAGCAATCAAGAAACTTGATATACGTTGTGGGTTACTGAGGTGGCATTATTATTAATAGAAATGAAAAATATATTAATTTTTTTTACTATGAAGTAAAAAAAATATTTCATTAGGCTGTTTGGGATTTTTTTTTGCAATAGCTATATTAAAGCAGAGAAATAGAAATGGTAAACATAATTTAAAAGAATTTAAACATACTGTACTGAGTGTTCAAAGCCTATATTTAGCTTGCTAAATTTTAAAAATAGGCAAAGAGGGTCTTAACTTGTAGTAAGTTTTTCAAACCTGTAATAGAACATTGTTCCAAATAAGTGCGTTAAAATGTGCATATCTCTCTTTTTCAGACAAGAGCAGGTCAGTGTTCTGTATCAGAACATACATATAGCAGAACCAAGATTAATCCAGCCATACGAGCATGTCATTAAGAATTTCATACAAGAGATAAAACTTCAAAACATAGAGATGGAAACTCTGGCTGTAGCAGTAAAAAGGTATAGTGAATTGTGTTTCTAATTCAGTTCTGAAGTTTCTTTTTTTTTTTTTTTTTTAATTCTCATGCTTCTTTTGATTAAACTACTGAGAGTTAATGCCAAAATATGCAATGCAAAGTATTTCCGTAAACTGAGTTCTGAAGTTAGTTTGTATGCATACCCTTGTGCATAAGCACGTATAGCAGCCTGCAAATGATAAGCTGTTCATACTTTCAATAAATTCTGGACCAAATTTTTGCAGTCTACTGTTAGTTAAATACCTTAAAACATTTTGACTCCTCTTCCTTGGCTGCAGCTTTGAGTTTTATCATACATGTCCACTCTGCCTTCATTTTAGAAATCTTTTTTTTTTTGCTTCATGAGTTTCAAGGAGTGTATTTACCTGTTTTAACTACCTGGCACTGCCAGTCTCACATCATAACTGCCAAAACCAAACAGATTGGACAGTGGTCTCGTATGTATGGGTGATGCAAGTTGCTTTTGAAGTCTCTTCATAGAATATGGAGAGGCAACTTTTTTCTTTGTAACTAAATTTTAGAAATGCAGATGTGATGTATTATGCTAATTCACAGCTTGCAGCTGTTATTTAAAATCTAATTTGCCAGTTATTTTAAATGATCTTCAAATTTCCATTCAGATGTTTTGAATCATCTTCAAAATAATTTGCGTTTAGGTTCCCAGCTGCACAGGTTTCAAGGTCTGGGCAATGTTAAACTGTTTCCATGTCTGTCTGTCTAATTTGTTTCAGTTGAGGTAGGCAGATGCCTTTCACACAGTGTTTCTTTCAAGCCAGAGGGCAATTCCTAAGTGAATATTTTCTTCTAAATTTTAGAGCTCAGGACAAAGCAGCAATTCAACTCAGTGAGTTAGAAGAAGAGATGGAACTACGGATACAGGCTGCAGAGCATAAAGTTAAAAAGGAGGTGAGTATTTTAGATTTACAGAATTTCATAATTACTAAACTCTCAGTGGTCTTAAGTAGCATTGATGGCTGTGTGTGGTTTTGATCCTGATGGACTGGAGTCAAAGCTGCTGTAGGCAGGGCCTGGATAAAAAATGCTATCTATGAGATAAAAACATGAATTATCCTGACGCTTTCCTAAAGAGGAGTATCTGCTTAGGTGTAATAAATCAAGAAAAAATAGTCTTTCCCTTTCGTGGGAGCATACTGGCCAAGAAGAGTTTCTTTCTGAGACCAATAGTTTCTTTCTGAAAATGATATTTCAGCACTTAAGAATGCAATCTAGTTCTCCTAGTAAAGTAACTGATGTAGAATTTAATGTTTGGATTGTTTGGTCATGCTTTGTATATCTGCCTGGAGTAATCATCTTTCTTTCCTCCATTCTCCTGCATCTACACTTTAGAGACTTAAGAGAGGGTAACTGTGATAACAGTGTGTGTGGGCCTGGACCTCTCAAACTTCATGGGAAATTCTGTTTTGATCTGTTCAATTTTAGCTGTGGTTTCAACCCACTCACTGTCTATATGAAAGGTGCAAAAATCCTCTTCTTTTACCCAGGGAGTGATACATTAGAGCCACATCTAACTGCATAATTCAAAGGAGCAAGACCAGCTCCCTGCTTAATTTTGAGTTGGTACTACATTCGTTTAAGATAAGCCAAACGTTATATCGGCATAAGAATAAAGAGTTTGTGTAAGTGTTCTAACGTGGGCATAAGAAATGCATTAATTAAAACATATACTATGGGCATAATTATTGCTCGGTAGGGCACACAGTATACTGAATATCTCTCTGTATATATTTGCTATGTGTTCTTTCTTTCACCTGAGTATTTACAGAACCAGAAGCAACAAAGTGCTGTCTGCCAACTTGCTGATTTTAAGTAGCTCACACTAATTGATACATGAAGGTAAATGGTATTCTGATAGATTTACTTCAAATACCATTTTTTCCTGTACAATAGAAAACAGTCCTACCACATCCTAAAAGCCTTTTGTGTTTCTAGAAACAAAATATAATGGCATAAAAATGTTAACGATATCACCTCTGCAAAAAAAGAGTGTGTTTTAATATGTTTAACTAGTGGTAATGCAGCACTAGAGTTAAATTTTCACTTCCAGAGAAGCTAGGTTGTTAATGTTTAGAAAACAAATATATTTTCTCTGAAAAAGTACCCTTCTCAACAAAATACAAATTACTGAAAAAGCCTTGAATACTCTTTTTTACTGCTTTAAAAAGATGGCTGGTATGTGTTTGCTTACTCTAAGAGCATCTACAGTTATGTACTAGGATTATGCAAAGGTCTGTCTATGTATTATCTAAATCTAGTCTGTATTCTCAACCACTATTTGCATCTAGCCATAGGTATGAAAGATGGTCTGTTAACTTGTTTCTCACAAGGCTTTTTTCATTTTCACTCTCCAGTGTTCCTTGTAGCTCCTAGCTCCACATACCACACCTACTAGAACGCCCTGAGAGTAAATGTTAAGTTATTTACTTTGTGGGAATGTACTAAACCATTAATCTTAATGTCTGTAATCAAGGCTATTGTTTGTCAGAGTGATCTCACTCATGCCACCAGGACACCTGTTTCTGCATGAGCCTATCCTGTGTTTTGTTTCTTCAAGGGAAGCAAATAGTTACCAAACAATACTTCAGAGTCTATGTAGTTGGCAACAGTAGGGGAATCCACCTTAAATTGATTACTTTGCTTATTGTTATAACACACGAATGTCAGTGTTACCTACAGGAAATTCTAATTCTGAATACTACGCAAAGTGCATTTGGGCCTCTTCCATGTGAAAATTCAACCTGTCTCATCTGATTTTGTGTGTTGTGAAACGAGTCCCTGGGGTGTGACTGGAGTGAGTGAAACACACCAGTCTGCGGCACACTACACACACTATTCTTCGTATTGTAGTTGATGCAGCCTCTTTCCAAAATCTCTCTGATAAAAATAAATTCCAGAATGCTGTACTTGGTTTGATACTCAGACTGAGTACTGTATACAGCTAATGGTATTTAGACTGAGCACCTGTGCTGGTTTCAAAGACAGTGAGAAAATTAAACCCGCTCCAGTTGTCACCTTTTGCCCCCTCTCCTCCTTCCAGTAATAGAGGAAACTAGGAGAAATTATAAACTAGAATTACAGTTTACTGGAAAGCTGCAATAATCAGAATAATATTAATGATATGGGGCATACAGGGCCAAGAGAGAGTTTTACCCACAAAAGGATGTTCACTGCTGAAGGTCCCCATGGGCAGTACTTGCTGCAGTCTCTGAACCCAGGCGAAAAGGTGACCGTCCTGATGTGACTCCTCATTCCACTCGGAGAAAAACAAAGGCGGCACGGCTAGGGGCTCCCACAGCCCAGTCTCCTACCCCTAGACCTGAAGTAAAGGAAAACAGGGTGAACCCAAAACCTGGAAAGAGATTTTGTCTGAATAAGCAGTTATGCTGCCACGATGCTGATTGCAGTGGTGGTGGCAGTTGCAGTGCAGCATCTCTCTCTCTGGGGCCATGGGGGTGACAGCAGTTCAGATGTTTGGGCTCTCTCTCTCTGGTGATGGCAGCAGTCTTGGGACAGCGGCTCCAATGGCTCCAGCAGCTGCAGTAGTGGCTCTATCCTGGTGCTCAGCAGCTGTGCAGTCCTGGTTACAGTCTGGCACGCATTCTGCCATGCGCCCTGGTAAAAGATGGCATTGCTTTCTTCTCCATCCATGGCATTTTTCCTGCTGAGACCATCCTGGTGATGTGGGTGGTATTAAAGAGACTCCCTTGTCTTTGTTCCTGGGACAGTACCATTTGAAACAAGGGATGCTGTCATCTGCTTGCCTTTCACTGACATGGGCCTGTAATGTTCAAACACTTGCAAGCAAAAAGATTTGAGAGAAAAGCAGAAGTAAAAAAGTAAGTGACATTGGGAATGTGAAGCATGAGAATCATGAATAAAAAGCACTGAAACACTTTGCTTTCATGCCACCATTTTATTTCTATGAGTGTTTTATGAGCAGGCTGCAATTACAGAATCAGAAGATCTTAAGGAAGGGACAGAATGGAAAGACACATTTGTCTAAGTGAAAAGTATGTGCTTTCCAAAGTGATGAATTATTTTTTTAATAAGCATTTGAAACTTGTCTCAGCTTCTAATGCGATTGAAAATATTGCAGGAGAAGCAAAAAGCTGAAGAAGCATTAAATGAGCTGAAGCGCCAGTATGACACTGAAGTTGGGGATCTTCAGGTGACAATAAAAAAACTTAAAAAGGTGAGTTGAAGTCTGGTGAGTTTTTTAAGTGTTTTAAAGCCTTATGAAATGCCTTCCTCAAGATGGGTAATCATAATTGTAGTTTCTAATTTAATTTGTATTAGTAAATGGCAACTGCAAATAATTTTTAGGTTGTATTGTCATTCTGTGCTTTTGTATTCATGCTGTGTAATTTGTTGAAATACTTAGGAAAGGGAGCAGCAACTATTACCTAAATTCTGTGGCTTAACAATTTTCTAGGTCCATCAGGTTATTAACATTGAAGTTACCTAGTCTTGTATTTGGTTCATTACAAATAGTCTAATATATTGCCACTAGGCATTTGTAATTTATACATACAGATGGAATTAGCAACCCAGATATAGTAATTTACTGTACTATAGTGCCATTTAGAGCCCAACTGCAAGCTGATCTTGTAATTTGATACCTTGTAGTAAAGTAAACTGAAATCTCAAGAATGATGTTTTGGGATATCTTGTAATTTGGGTGTAATTTTGACCTTGGTTTTTGCTGTAAGTTTTAGCAGAATTATAGCAAGCAAAGTGGATATATTTTTTGAGTTTTGTATTTAATTGCACTTAAAAGATCATTTGTTGAAATGGAAATTTCTCACAAGAAGCATGAGATCTTCTTGTCTAAATACTACATAGCTGAGGGAGTAATAGTTTTTTATATTTTTGAAGTTAGTGTTTTTATCTGTTTCTATCTTAATAGCTTGTCTTCTGTGTTGCTTGTTATGAGTATTTTATACTTAAAGGGTGCAAAATGCATATCAATTTTCCAGAAAGCCAGTAATTTTTGAAATAATGCTCTCTGCTAGTACATTCAGAAAAACTCTGAAGTTTTAAAAAAATTAAACTGTAAAACCTTTTAAGGATTATTTATTGTGATTTCCATAAAGTTGTTGTTTTTGTTTTTTTTTTAAATCAGAACAATCAAATACATTAATTGTGCATTTTTTTAATACTTCAAGCTGGAGGAGCAATCCAGATATGTCAGTCACAGGGAAGATGTAGTTGAATTGAAAAAAAGAATACATGATATGTTGCTGGTAAGAGATTATTATCATAACATATTAATTTAACCTCAGTTTTAGTGTCTGCAGTACAGATTGTTGTACTTGTGGGGATTTGGATTTTGATTTTTGGTTGGTTGGGTTTGTTTTTTTTACTTTTAGTACTGGTAAACTAGAAAGTAAACTTTTAAAGTCATGGGTAAGTGTATGTGGATCTTTTTAAGTTGAAAAAGTACCTGTTTAAATGTATACACATTCTGTGTAGGACATTTAGGAATGGCTTGAGATGATGTGGTCCCATTTTTTAGTAACTGAATGGAAAAATAAAAGTTAAGAGATTCTTGCATACTAATTTACTGACTTCTCTGTTAATTTAGCGTTCTTTCATGTTCTTTCCCTTTTTTTGCCAAATTTTATCATGTTTTGTTTTTATTTAACTTTGATGATTTTTATTCTATTATTATATCAACATTTTGTGGAGGTGACTATGACAGCTAACATCTAATATCTTCCTTTTTTGAAGGAAAATCAGACACTTAAGAAAGATCTTTTAGAAGCACAGACAAATATAGCTTTTCTACAGAGTGAATTAGATACCTTGAAAAGCGAGTATGCAGATCAGTCTTTGAACACTGAGAGGTAAGTTCTTCTACATGATTATATTTTCACCAGGAAAAAACAAAATCTATTTTCTGATGTAATTATTATGAATGCAGTTGGCAACTGTTAATTTCTAAATTTGCCTTAAAGGGTAGGTACGTGTTTGACACCATGTCATCAATGCTTTCCACTTTCCTTGTTAGGTTTCTGAAGGAGCAAGTTCTGGCTCTGATGCAAACTCTCACAATCATGCAAGAATATCCATTGATTCTAGTGAGACTTTATTAGGAATAAAATACCAGTACAGCATCAGGCATTTTTTCTCCTCATGGTTTACACTCACATGAATATCTGTACGAATATTAGGGAGAATAGTTTTTGGAAGCCTTCCATGTCTGTCTTAACCATTTGTTTTTCTAAAGTGAATGAAAGCTACTTCTAGTTACTTTTTTAAAGGAACACAAATGGCAGTTTCGTTGTGTGGTTATCTTCAGATAATATAAATTATATTTTAAGGGAAAAGGAGGCAGTCCCTATGATTATTTTGTACACTTTTCATTTTTCATACAGTCTTTGATGAGTTATAATGGCAGAGATTAATGAGTCTACAAGCGATCTTACTTTGTGTTAAACTGCTCTCAGCATATTTCAGCATAAATGTAAACTCTGCCAAAGGCAATGTGGTGAAAATATAAGAATATCCTGTTAAGTTCATTTAAGTTTAGTGTTTGTTTTCATTTGTTGTTTTTTTTTTTTCACCAGGGATCTAGAAATTATCCGAGAGTATACTGAAGACAGAGATAATCTGGAAAGACAAATTGAAATACTTCAGTAAGTTTTTAGTAATTTAGGTTTTTATTATCAGACTTCATCCCAACATATTTGGGATGTTTTTGTATGCAAAAGATTGGGTTGAAATTTAGGAAAAAGTACCAAGTAAAAATACTGAAATGACCTAAATTTTCATAAAAGGTGTTATTCTCAACTGTCATAAATGTTACTGTGGTATTAACTCTACTGTGATACTGATCCACTAACACTTCAGTTGGTTTCTTTCCATTTCTTTTCTTAGTCCCACTAACATTCATTTCTTTGTAATAAGAAGAATGCAGTTTGAGTCTATACATGCTATCATAAAAATCATTGCCTGGCTCATTTTTCTATTGGCTTTGCTTCTCCAGTAACTCCCTGTGTTATTGCTGTCTGGAAAGTACTAAGACTGTGCAGTATTATACAATACGTGCACGAAAAAGGTCACAATGAATAGATTTCTTATATCTTTACATAATTTCCTTATCCTAAACAAATTCTTTCTTTCAAGCAGATGTATTTGTCTTCAGAATGCCCTCAGCAATATTTAAAGGGTAGTTTTGTACAGAAATGGCTGGACTAGTTGTTTTGTGTGGGTTGTTTTTTTTTTTTTTTGGTGACCATTCCTACAGTTTTTTTTTCTGCTTAGCTGACCAGAGACGATGCTGTACAACTGAAAATGGGCTGTCACTGAAACCTAAAATTCACGGTGATTTTTTTCAGATAATTTGAGTATCTGTCAATGTGTTTCTAGTTTCATGTTACTCTTTAGTGTTTACCTAAAAAAAAAGCATTTTTAAATTTTTTCTTTTTGAGAAGTTACATAGTTTTTCATGTTTTCTTTAGTTCTGCAAGTTAAACTTTTGTTTTCTTGTTAGATCAGCTAATAGAAAATTACATGACAGCAATGATGGTTTAAGAAGTGCACTTGAAAACAGTTTCAGCAAGTATAACAGATCATTGGTATGTATTTATGATTTTGTTACATTGTCATGGAAGGTACAAGAATCAACACAGCAAATTTAAATTGGTACTTCTGTGGGTACTCAGAAAATTGAGTTTTATTCAGTGGACTCACTGTGGGCATACTCCATGTAGTTTTGTTGGCTTTTACTTACATTTTGTTAAATAATGGAAGTTTTGTTAAAGCACAGCTTCCTTTCTGAGGTGTTTTGGAAAGTAACAATTTTTTAATAGGCTGTGATATTTAATGAGGTGAATAAATCAACAGTTTATTTTGCAATAAAAGGATTGTATTTGTGTTGTGCATGGGAGTGTCCTGCCATTGACAACACATTCTCAGAAAACTGCCCTTTTTTAGTAGCAAGCGCTTAACCTAACTTGAACTTTTGTCCAGGCAAGTCACTGGGAAAATGAATAGCATGGACTACTGGATAGAGACCTTAGTCAGACCCTTTTGGGCTCTCAGAACTGCATTGGAGTCTCTTATAACAAATGTCACCTGACATCCTCTAAACTAGAGAAAGAAATGCTTGAAAGTAAGAAAAAACCTACTCTACACTCATCTTGCAGTCCTGTGAAACTTGTTAAAACTCTTAAAACTAATGACTGGGCATCATAAGGAAAGCAGAAAGCTCTTTAGAAGGATAGAATCAGAAAAATGG
>VZUA01081577.1:0-12259 GCA_013401035.1 Horornis vulcanius | reverse complement strand
ATTTGTGCTGCTACAGGAATTCTCTGGTAGTTTATAGGCACAAACTCAATATAGGAACTTGATGGCCCTGGTATGTGAGTCCTTATAGACTGAATGACTGAATTACTTTACCTAGGAGTTCTTCATGAGGAAATGCTGCACAGTTTTTATCAAAAAGCATATTACACAGTCATTCTAAGTCAACACATTTTAAATGTGTTCTAAATATACAGAGGGAAGTTTGTTTTTTAAAAAATGCCTTGAAATTTGCTTAAAGGAGGTAACACCTTAATCCAAATGAAATGTGTTCTCAGGGATACCCATTAACTGCATGTACAAATTTTCTTCACCCTTTTCTGAAGTGTGTTTGTTGTCTGAAACCTTTTTACAAGTCCAGCATACACTTAGAAACTTCTGTAATCTGATTACAGGTGATAAACACTATCCTTGCATCAACTTGGTGGGGGGGGCGGGGATGGAGGAGAAGTCTAGTGATGGGCGTTGGAGAAATTACACTGCTCTGAAGTCAAACATGGAATCACTTCTTCCTTGTGCTGGAGAATTAATTGATACAACCTGGCTGAAGGTATCTTTTGATCATCTCTCTGCACATCTTCCTCCTGTGCTTAATAAAGCTGGAAACCAGGTCTTCCCTAGCAGGGCTCAGGCCTGGCTCTACTCTGTTTGGATTTGCAAGGGGATTATCTTTGCCTTGTAATAACTGTAATCCCATGTCCTCTCCTCCAGGAACTGCTGGGGGATTGAAAAGCTGGTGACACCACATCTGTAACACCAGCTGAAATGCATCTCTTTTCAGCCCCAGCCAGGACCTGGCATGCAAACTAATGACTAATATTGAATATTGAAATATGATACCTGAAATACAATACTGAAAGTGTTGTCACGTTGAATATATTGTTTTAGTGTGGGCTTTTTCTTCAAACTTTCATTTTCAGCTATTTTTTCTCTAGTTGATGTGAGTCACAGGCAAAGTGAACAAAAGGATCAGGTTTTATAATGCATTTCTAAAGCTGGCAGTCAGGAGTTTGCATACTTAAAGGAAAGAATTAAGTCTTTCTGAACCCTGTTATTGTTGAACCCATGTGCAAACTGACCAAGAGGAGGATATTTTCTCTCATTGTGGATGGCAACAAAGCATTATGGCCTGGTGATGTAAAATGTGATTCTGGATGAGTGCTGCAGAGGATGTCTCTTCAGCCTGCAAGAAAAAGAGTGTCAGAGTTTGCAAGTAATTTTGAAAATGGAACTTCAAGTGCTGATGAGGAATGAGCTGGGGAACATCAAAGGCAGCAGGGGAAAAACTGAATATATCACCTGCTTCTCAGTCATCAAAGTTGGAGAGATGGGGCTCGCTGAGAGAGAGGAGACAGTTCAGCACTGCAATCATCTCTTTTCAGGGGAGGAATCTCTTCAGGTTGTATATCAAGCAGGCAGGCTTCTTCTATCTACCTCAAAGGAGAGAAGTTTTAATGCACATCCATCTAACCTGACACTCCAAATGTCTGGAAGGACTGTTGGCAATGAGAGGTTTTCCCTATTAGTCTACGACAGAGAACCAAGGAAAACAGACTTGTAGGGGCGATGCTGTCATTGCAGCATTGCTAATGGCAGCTAAAGCGGCTGCTGTGCCAGAGCTGCTACAGACCAGCTTTAATGGACATAAATTAGGAAATGTTTTGTTGTTTTTTTTTTAATTGACCTCAGACTGTGTGTTGTGCTTTGAAAGGGCACTGATCCACCAGAACCCTGGCGTCTTCTGTTGAGACAGGAATTTCATGTGCTAGCTATGAAACCCTGAGAGCCAGCTTGAACTAACACTCTGCACCCTGACCAAACATTTGCTACATTGTAAGGATGAAGATTTTTAACTTTTTTATTCTGCTTCAGAATAAACAGGGCTTTTTCCTACATTACAGTCAAACTGCACATGCTTGGAAAAATCATAGTGTTCTTATGCTGCTCCCAAGTTTTAGTATCTAAGAGCCTGCAAGAAAATCAGTCCTTCCTCAGCTGGCATATTGAAGAATTCAACTTTTGAAAAAAAAAAATCCTAGTCAAATCAGATCAGAAAAAAGATGCAAAGAGGTGGGCCACACTTTTCTGTCTACCTCCTGCAGTACATGACAAAGCAGTGTGTGCTGATCTGAGGACATTGTTCAGCTTTCCTTGTTTTCTACCTACTGTTGTACACTGAAGTGACTGGCCAAAGGGTTTACCTTTCTCAGTGTATGTGCTCTTGCCCTTGTTGCTGCTGCATCACCAAAAGAAACCACAACAAACAAACAAACCAAAAAAAATCAAACAAAATGCACCAAAAAAAAAACCAAAACCATCAACAGATAATTCAGTTGGAGTTCTTCCATTTATATGAATCATTTCCAGTAATAAAGCTGCAGAGTAAATGCTGTTCTCAAGAACTTACTAATGACTGTTTCATGACTGTACTTTAAAGCAAAACAACTTACTTTCACAGAGCTGATTTCATGAGTGTTAATCTGAATGTAAAGTTCACATGTCAGGCCTCCCTGTGTGCTGTCCTCTGCAGATATGAGTATCTTGCTGCAGAAAGTACAAGCATGTCTGTTATAACTTGTATAGTGCTTTAAATTTATGCATGTAACACACTTTCAGTTTTGAACAGGAAGAAGAGCTTAAAGAAACCAAAAACACCTTTATCTTCCATCCAGCTTTTCTAAAGATGATTTTTTTTCCCCTTCAGTTAGAATCTTGGCAGACTTGGTACACAGATTGGTGGAGATAAGAAGTTCCACCAGCCTAACCCAATGTTACTTCACTGGTTTGTGGGTTTTTCTGCATAACAGGTTTCTAATGACTGTGGGATACTCCTTTGGGTTTGGTGGCACCTTATCTTCTGTGATCTGTTGCCTGTATCTCTTCAGAAAAAATCTAGTTTGTCACTAGCAGAAGAAGCATTCATGATGACTGCCTTAATCATCACGCCCTCTCAGAACTGAGAAATCTGCCAATTTAAAATTAAGATAAATGTTGAGCTGTGGCTATGGGAACCAGTGGAAGTGCCCCTAGGGTTCTATTTTCAAATTGCCACCACAATTGTATTTCCACTATGAATGTGCTATCTTTGTAATGTGCTTGGACATTTTTTTCTTTTCCATTTTCATCTTTGTTTTCTTCTTCCTCTTCCTTTTCCTTTCATAGCACCAATACTATGACCTTTATCAAACAGCAAAATCTACAGCTCATCATACAAAGGATGATGTTTTGGATTACACAAGAACAGATGTTTCATACAGGAACAGTTTGAAACCTTTAGTTCCTGGCTTACCAATGTCTTATGTTGATGGATTATAAAAAACACTATTTCTTTTTTTTTTTTTTAACTGAGGCAATGAAAAACATCTACTTTCCAAGCCACAATGAAAATGAAAGAATTAGCCACACCTAATTAGAGGTAGGAAGTACTGATCTAATGCAATTAAACTCCGGATAAGAAGCTAATTATTTATAAGTTACTTTTTCCTCGCTAAACCCATAACACTCTATGCTGGAGTTATTATCACAGTAGCTTACCTGCCATTACCAATTTCTGCAATTTTTTCTTCGTTAGAGAAGTAGAAATACAAATCATTAATGAATCTTCAGTGCTCTCTGAATTGTGTAATTGCATAGTAATGAACTCAGTACCTAAACAGATGACAGAGTGGCTGTTTCTTTTCATCTCCAGGGGCCAAGGCCCTGAATATTAAGGCCTTGCTGGCAAGCAGCAGAGCCAGCATCACGGTGCCTCCGAGACCAGTCTTTCTCATCAGTCGGAACATAGGAGTCAAACAGGAAGGAAGAGCCCAGGAAAAAAAAATGGGTCAGGCAAACAAAAAGCTCAAGTAGAGAGTTTAAGGGAAGCAGAGTTTTACAGTGTTATGTGCAAAAGAAAGGAACTAGAAAATGAAAAGCAGTGGATTCTGCTAGAAACTCTGAACATGGAGAAGAGGAATGAAAGCGGCAAGGGACCTTTGTGATTTCAGCATCTGTGTCTTCAGTACCTGGGGCTCTCTGAATCAGTAGCAAGGCTGATTTGAAGCAAAATTTAAGGAACTTGAATGTAAAATTGGATGCTGCTTCTGTATCAAAATTTTGAGCCCAGGAGGCCTTTGTTATTACTCATTTTCAGTTTCAATGGTTGCATTTAATGTGTGCGTCTCATTCTCAATTTCTGACTTAAAAAAAAAACAACAAAAAACAAAAACCCAACTGTGAAAATGGCTTCAAAGGTAAAATGAAGAGTTTCTTTCTGTAAGTTAGATAAGTTGCCCAAGTATTGAAGTGAGAACCTGCCCAGAGATAGGGCAGAGGTTGCAAGTATGTAATTAAGAGAGGCCTTGCTGTACTGAGTGATTGATTTTGTACTATTTTTACCTGTTTATACTATCTTTTAAAAAGGGCAAAAATATATAACCTAAAAAGAAGTCATTTGTGTGGCAATGGAGTCAGTTGTGTTCATGCTGGACTTTAAAGTTACGGCAAATTACTGAAAATTCACAAGACAGCATATTTTTTGTAAAGCATTAGCAGAATTCAGAATCAGAATAATTTAGAAGCATGAAAATTATACAGTTTGGTTAATTTCTTTTAAAACAAGTTTTTTCCCAAGGGATTTCAGCTTAGTAAGGACAGAGACAGAAAGAAGATTTTGTAAGATGGGAGCATATTGTTAAGGGAAGTCAAATCCAGTGGATTGGCTTCAAGGCTAAAGGGATTACACTTTTCTAATCTGCTAGATGCAAGGCTGCTGTAGTTCCTGGCTTCACAGCCCGGGATGAGATGCTGAGCATTCATTCCAGAGATGCAAATGCTCACCGAGCACCCACTCAGCCTTGCCGAGGAGCAGAGGAGGTGAAGGGCAGCACCTTGAGCAGCACCTGCATACGCAAGCAGCAGCTCACAAATGTGGGGCAGCACAGAGAGCTCCATCCTCGCTGCATACACCTCCACAGAAAATAGGACTCGGTTGAGAAGATGCCCTGGACTGTGGTGATGGGAGCTTGACCAGCCAAGCTGACTGACCAGCAGCTTGCTTACATGGGGCTGGTCACTTTTCTCACCTTTCTTATGTGCATCCTGAATGAAATTCATCCTGTGCATGAATTCGCATCTTTCTTTTCTCGTCTCCTCACAGTTACCTCTGCTTTTTCCTTGCATTGCTCCTGGTTTTGCTAAGTCCATACTCAAATATCCCAAGGCTACAACAGTACTCTGGACCTTACACAGAGTTACTGATACAGTTTCCTAGACAGTGCTGGCCTTGCAAGGTTGTTCTCACCCAAGAGACTCTAATACTCCCCCTTCAGATCTCTGTGGTGGTTTGCCATTGCTCATGTATCCCTACCATAGGTACCTGTGAATTCCAGCAATCCTGGGCATGCTCTGTAGCATTTTTTAGCTGCTTCTGCCTTCATCTTTTACGTCTAGCAACTTCTGTCACATCCTGTGAGTCCTCATGTTCTCCCCTCTTAGCTAAGCCTCAGGCCTGTGCCTGCATCTCTCTGCATCCTTTGGCAGCAATGTGATACTGAGCACAGTAGGGACGAGACAGGGATGTGCTTGGCTCACAGGATCTGAGTTATTTAATGGGTTAAGGGGTGGAAAAAGCTGCACCGTGGCTAGCAATCTGAGATCAACTGCAGGCTACCTCAGAGACCACAGTTTCTTACTTGGCTTTGCTCCTGTTTAACCCAAGCCAGCTTGCTTGGATTAGACGCCCCAAGTTGTTTTATTTCATAAGGACCAGAATACATTGCCTCTGTCTGCAGGAGGAAGGTAGAAGGCTTGTGAAAGGATCTTGTTGGTCTCTGAAAATTTTATGTCTGCTTTTAAGAGACTTCTCATCTACAAGGACATCTGGGACAATGAAATTTTTTTGACAGGTGATTAAATATCATTAGCTATTGTTAGTGTTAATTAAAAGCCTTTGTAAATGAAGAAAACCAAGCTTAGTTTCCCAGTGGGCATATTTTGCATTACAGTTTTGCAAGACAGTATTTTTTTAATGATCTTTATGCAGATAAGGTGAAATCTATGAGGACAATGTCTTTATCAAGTCAAGATTTGTTCCTTGGTATTTTATTAGAACATGCTTTGCTGCAGGCTTTATTCTTCTTGTGGAGAATTCCAGATTAGTTCTTGCTTCAAAACTTAGTTCAGCATCTTGTATCCTACAGCAGGCTTCCATCACCATTAATTAATATATTTTTCCCTATTATAATTTTATTTTTAATTTCAAGGTTATCTGGGAGAAGGCTGCTGGCTGCCTGCTCTGCTTTCCAAGGTGTCCCTAGTAGTTGATGGGGACTGTGGATCATCCCTGGCAGCAGGAAAAGAAAGGAACACAATTTTCCATGCCTTCCCTGAAGGAAGCAAATGGGCCAGCTGTGATGTCCTGGTGTCAGAGCAGAGCATGGAAATGTAACTGCACTGCTAGCTTTAGTTACAGTTCACACAGCTCAGGAAGCCAGTTTGGGCCAGCAAAGAGATCTTGGTTACATGCCAGGGAAAAAAAACAAACATAGATTTGGTTTTAGTGATCCCAGTTTTTCTTTACTTAGGAATACTCATATTCATTGTTCTTATATGTCCCAGTTCTTGGCTGCAAAATGAAAGTTTACCCTCTTGTTATTGCAGTCATCCTGCTGTGGTCTGTGTTCCCTTTTCATGTAATGCTGGGTCAAGTCTTTTGCTTCAGTCCAGTACCCTGGCCATTAAGTGATACTCACATGTACTGCCTTCTTCCTATCCCCTCATTTCCTCTCCTTTCCTCTCCACAGGGACATTTTAAGAGTATGCAAAATTCCTTCTCCATGCTTTAGTGAAGCAAGTGGTATATGAGATTCTAAATATGATTAAAGGAAGTTTAGCTAAAAGTTCATTTTGGTTTATTTCTTGGGGGTTTCTTTGTTGTTGTTGTTTTTGGTTTGTTTTTTTTTTTTTAACTGCTTTTGAAGCATGGGCAGAGAATTAACCCAGAGTCTACCCTTCTTCCTCCTAATAAATGGAGATACTAAACCCAAAAATGAATGTTGGCCTTAGCATAGCTGTTAAGTCTCCTCCCCTAGGCTGCCACACTGAAGTTTCAAATACAATGGCTGCTTTCATTACATACACATTAATACACATACAAACAGGCACTGCAGTACTTCCCCTGGCTGCCATTTAGGTGCACATCTAAAGCCCATTTTGATGCTGGAGAAGTTATTGTAATGATACTGAGATGGGTGATACATCTCCCAGCACATTCAGTACAATGCTGGCAGTGTGAATTTTTGCTGCCAAAACCTGTTCAAATCACCATCAGGCTTGCTCTGAGCTAAAGATGGGGGAGGATTGAGAGCGGTTCTGAAGATGTTTGTGGAAAGTTTGAGGATTTTTAAATACTGGAAAATTGCAGTGGTTTGGTGCAGGAGGAATAGTCAAAGCAAATATTAGGAATAGGTGTGTTAATTGTTGAAGGTTTCTTATCACAACCAGACCTAGAAGCCTGAGATTTTTTTAAACCACTGTTGAGCTATAGTAGGGAAGGTCTAAACTCTTAGAATCATCCCCAAGGCACAATAGTTTGAGCCTGATTTCTGCTATTGCCCCTCCAGCCTCCCCATGGAGATGAGAGAAGAAAGCTCCACCATTTCCTCTCCAAGTGTAACTTCAGACAGGTGGAAAATGCAGGGTGCAGGAGTAAGCCTGGTCTGGGACACAAGCGGAAGATATTTCTGTAGGGCTATACAGTTATATTCTAGAGGAGGCTGAGGATGGCTGCTGGGAGGATGGCATGGAAAGGCAATTATGTTTTTTAAAAAACCCTTGTCACTCACAATTTACATCAAAATGGGAGTCCTTGCATACCAGGCCTGTCATGGATGAGAGAAAAGTCCTGATCAGGTATTGATCTTAGCTCATCAGAAAGATTAAAGCACAGCTCAGGAGGAATGTTTATGTTGTTAGGTAAGAGTAACAGGTAACAGCTGAGGTTGTGGGGCTGGAAAACTGGCCAGTTTAGGAAAGGATCTGATGTTCTTGAGGATCACAAGTTACGTGTGAATCAGCAGTCCCAGGCTATATAGAAACATGTCATGTCATATAAACAGGAGTAGATCCTGTAGGACATGGGAAGCATCCCTTCCTCTTTGAAACCTGTTTGCAAGGCCTCACCTGGAATGGGGTGTCCAGTTCTTAGCACCACATGTTGGGAGCAGAGCAGGGAGGGGGCAGCTGTGTGGACAGGGATGGCAAGATGTCTCAGAGCTGTAGGGAATGTGCGACCTGTGAAGGGCAATTGAGGAATTCAGAGCTCTTCAGATCCTGAGGAGAGATGTAAAGGGCCATTTTCAAAAACACAGGCTTCTGTAGCAAGAAATAACCTTCTCACTGTGTCTGTGATGGATGGGAGATAAAATAGTGGCTTAAATTGCAGTAAAGGAGACAGAATAAACAAAGAAATGAGTGTAGACATGCTGAGACACTGAAATTGATTGCACAGGAGGGTCATGGAGTCTCTGCTAGTGAAGGTGTTGGAGGTTCAGTTCAGGTAACACTGGCCCACATACTTTGCTTTTGCAGGTTTTCAAAAACTTCTTCTCCCCATTTTCCTATATCCTCTTGACACTGTTGTTTTGTGTGTGAATTAGTGACGGGAGCACATGAAATCTAAGAATGTCAACTGAAAATAGCTTTTTGGGTAAAGCGTGAGGAGCATAAAACTGATACAGAGGACTAGTAAATGAAAATTGTTAAATAGAAAAGGGCATTAATAGATACATGTTATTTGCCTTGTTCCTCAATGTGCTGCCTTTTTGGTCCTAAGGAAGTAACTAATGTGAATTTGAGGCTAAAGCCAGTACTAACCTTGTGAACACTGAGTGGCTCTTCTGAAGGTTCGGCCTCCAGAAACTGAATCCTCAGGAGTGCATTTTCCTGAGGGAGGGACAAAGAAGAAAGAAATATTTGCTTCCTTTGCATAATTGCCTGTAGGGCCCCGCCTCATTTTCCTTGAAGGACAGGAGCTATCTGTATAGGAAACAGCTGGAGCTTGTTGAGAAAGCCACATAGGTAAATAACAGCAAAGAAAGAAGAAACCTGCAGGACAGCCAGTTGATGTTTTTTAGAAGTAAACCGAAGGTGTGACATTGGCATACTAAGATGGCCAGATGGCAGGTGCAAGAGAAAGGATGAAAACTACTGCCTGTCCACATAATGCACATGGTCTGAGAGCATTACTTGATGTCTAGGGAGCAAGTATTAATACCTGGAGGTCAGGAATACGAATACTTTAGAATGCGATCAAAAGTTGGTTCACTGGAAGTAGTGATTTATTTACATCAATAGATTGGGAAGGATACATGAGCATGTTTTCTATTCAGGTAAGCCAGAAAGAAGCAAGCAACAGAAAGCAAAGTTAGCAACAAAAGGATGCATTGAGTGGGAAAGAGTCAAGTCATATTTAAGAAAGTGGAAGAACAGAAAAGTGAAAAACATGTGATATGAGATAATAATAATGAGGTCACCTTGTAGAAGCTACAGTAAAATACCTAATATGACCCTAAAATATGGATGAGAGAGTACACAGAAAAGGGATTTGGATTACTTATGATATTTTTGTTTGGGTACTGTTGGCTTTTCTAGTTTGCAGGCTCTGGGGCTGCTTCAAGGCCTGTTGTTTCTGATTGTTCAGTAACTCCTTGGTAGTGAGTGTACGTGTGCAAATGCCCAACCTCATATGCATCAGAAGTGCAAGAGTTGGCTGACCCTGAGATGAGTTTGCCTCGACATCTGTCAGTTGCTGTCAGCCCTGGAAGAGTGCAGATGACCACAGGCTTTTGCATGGGCCAGCGGTTTGAACGTGGGATTTCACATCGGAGTGTGCAGTGACATCCCATCTGGAGCTTTGTAGCCTGAGTCCTCAAGGATTTCAGTGCAGAGCTAAACAACAACTTTTCTGGGATAGCTCTTTACTTCTTTGATATAATGGTCTTCCTTCATTTTACATTTTACAAGTTACTCTTCTCCCTGGACAGTCAAGAAATACATCTAGAGGATTTGATGCACATTTGCCCTCATGCCAGAGGTCAATTCAGTTGGCTCGTTTAGTTGCTCAGCTCCTTCTCATTTCAGCATGGAAGATACCTTGGGCCCAAAGCAGTATGAGGAGTCAGTGTAAGGATTTGGTGTGATTCATTTTGAAAAGACCACCTGAAAATCTGCTAAACCAGCCTGACAGTGGGTGAAATGAAACTCCCAACAGATAGGGTTTTGTGTCTTGAAAAAAAATTGAACTCAGATGGAAAAAAAAAAATGTGCTGAGGATCCAGCCCTATTTCCCAGCAAAGTTTTAACCACCTATCTAACCACCTATCCCCTCAGTGAAAAAATGTCACACCAATCCAAGGCTCTTGAAGGGAAAGTACAGGAGAGCTGCTACAATTAGTGTGCAATTTCATTAGCCTGTACCGTTTTCCCCCTGTAGACACTTGCTTGATTTGATTATAGCAGTAAAGATACAGTGCAGTTTGAAAAGACAGACTAGCCCTGGATTATCTGAGCTTGTGAAAGCTGTCCCCTGTGGATCAGACGCCTATTTGTATTGTTTCCTTAAGGCAAAAAAGGCATCGGAAGGGCCTTTATTGGCAGTGGTTGCCTCATGCTGGGAACCTGCCAAGATTAATGTACACAACATTCCCCTCCCCGCCTTCTGCTTTCAAAAAGTAACCAGCATAAAAGTATGATTCAATTAGAACCCAGTCAGAAACCTCATGTTGTCTGAAGTTGTTACCAAGAAGACAGTGGTTATTAATGATGTACCAAGCTGCGTGTTTCAGTATAACTTTGGAAATGATACAGATGTGTTTATTTGCAGATGACTGGTTAATTTTGCTTTGAATCACTAAGTAATCTGCAGAGAACATATGTAGCAAGCATCTTAGGTATAATTTATTCATTGTTCCTTTAATTATTTGGTTTGCCTTCATTTCATGTTGTCAGGTTTTCTGCTGCTGTTATTAATAAAAGCAAACTGAAAACCCATGCAGCTGAAGATATAATTTCTTTAGCATATTTCAAATAGGCAGGGGATTCATCTTTTGTTGAAATGAATTGATTTACTGCAACTACTGTCTAATGCACTACTATAGAATAAGTTAAAACCTTACAAAAAATTTAAGCACTCCTCTGAGGAACACACATTCAAGTCGTTCGTAATATCTATGTAGAATTATCTCAATATTCTTTGGTTGCTGGAATGGAAAGAAAATATCACTTCTAGAAATTCATCATAATTTCAAACAATAAACTGAAACAGCATCAGTTAAAGCTAATGAAGAAAAGCAGCAGTGTCATTTGTCATCTCTCAGAGAGGATGAGTTAAAATGTCAATGTGTCCCCATTTGCCAGCTATTGTAGACTGACTGTAGTTAATCTCCTAACTAAACTCCCCAACCAAGACCCCAAACTAGTTATACCAGCACAGGTACAATTCCTTTTAACCAAGTGCTATTTTGTATGTTGTTATCTGTAAAAATGTTTCATTTCTCTATTTTTTTTTCCCTAAGTCATAACTTTTTTATATAGCTATTTTGCACCATAAATTTAGAGACCTGAACATTCTCAGGAATGTAGTTGTACTCTGAGACTGTTCCTTTGTCTGCTCTTTGGACAATTTCACTTTAAAGGAGTTATTATTTTCTGCCGGATGACTCCTATCCCAGGAAAGATTCTAGCAGAGATTGTGTAGTGTGTAAAATCAAAAATAGTTCTGATCTTAAAGTCATACCAACAAGCAGAGGCATTCTTTTTCCTCACCAGATAAATCTTGTGGAGATAGAAAACTGTAAAGATTTGGGATACACCTCATTAAAATTTTTATTTACAAAAAATCTGTGCATTTTTTCCCAAGAAAGTTTTCACTCTGTCTCTCCAAAAGTACAATTGGTGCTACTGTTTACTGCTCTAATTTGAACTGAATTTGTTTTGTAGCTATCCGTTGAACAACAGCGATCTGCATCCGTTCAACATCGAGGAGAATGGTGGAACTCCATACACCACAAAAATGGCTGCAAGGCACCACCACCATCATCGGCATCACCACCACCACGCCAATTATGGTGCCCTTGCTCCCGAAAGCAAGGACATTGTTTCTGCAGTTCCAAACCCAACCAGTAAGTCCACTGCAATGATTGTTATTTCAGTGACTGTGCTGCTTTCAGGTTTGTCTCAGGCAAGGGGAAAAGGAAAAGGAAAAGGA